>CABHPH010059000.1:0-13569 GCA_902168325.1 Peromyscus nudipes | reverse complement strand
ATTTTGATATAATTACAGCTTTAAACCTATTACAGGTCTTGGCCCCCCTCCCTTTTCTTCCTGAAGAGTAGCATATGGGAACTGTTTTCATCTCTGGAAGGTAACGGCTTGGGTTTAGAAGGTGCTTACCAAGTTAGAGGCAATAAGATGGCCTGGGTGACAGTTAACTGTATAAGAGATGGCCTGTGTCACTGATAAATCTCTGTCTGTCTGTGTGCCTGGTGTTTTGGCTCAGGGCTTTTTTAAGTGCTAGGCACCCCAGGAGAGCAAACTGGGATGGCATCCGTTAGAGAAGAACAAGTTGCATGATGAGATGAAGGGATCCATTGCTGCAGGCCCAGACAGTATGCCTGAAGAAGTGGAGGCTCCAGCCCTCTTCCTTTCCCCTAAAGCCATCATTTCAGACCCAGCTCAGTATTTACCAGGCTCATACTTTTAATTAATTGCATATAAATTATGTAAAGTTAGAGTGGCAAATACATTCTCTTTTGACTTCCTGCTTATTTTTTTTTTTTTTCGAGACAGGGTTTCTCTGTGTAGCTTTGCGCCTTTTCTGGAACTCACTTGGTAGCCCAGGCTGGCCTTGAACTCACAGAGATCTGCCTGGCTCTGCCTCCCGAGTGCTGGGATTAAAGGCGTGCACCACCACTGCCCGGCAACTTCCTGCTTATTTTTAAAACTGCTTCTTAAAATCAGAAGCTTGCCCAATACTGAGTGGTCAGTTTGTAGAAAACTAGTCCATAATATTTTTGAAAAATTACATATTTATTATTGTGTAAGTATATGATTATTGGTGCATATATTCATGACCTTCATTCATGTAGAAACCTCTGGAGGCCAACCTTTGGAGTTGGTTTTCTCCCTCCACTGTGGGCTCTAGGGATCAAACTTGGCTCATCTGGCTTGAGTAGCAAAGATAACTCATGATGGCCATGATGGCTAGGAAGCACAGTGGAAGAAGAGGGGACAGGGTCTCTTTATCTCTTTCACAGGCACACCCCTCAGTGACCTCAGTTCCTCCTGTACAGGTCTGTGTTTTAAAGGTTCCACTACCTCCTGGTAGTGCCACCCTAGGGAGCAAGACTTTATTAACACATGGACATTGGAGGATATTCCCAATGCTGTTGGCAATACAGTGCACATGGAAGGTGGGGATATACCATTTTACATTTCCACTTGGAGAAACTGCTTCATGCTAAACAAGCTGGGCAGGATCTCTACGATAAGATATGGATAAGCAGCCAACTCCTATTTTATTATAAGCGAGGAGTCAGGGACTCTGAAAAGAGGTCATAACTCTGGCAGCATGCACAGATAGACTGGTAATGCTAGGACTCAGACGGGAAGCTAGGCATCTGACTGCCTTGTGGTTTCCCAGGCTATGATTCCTTTGCTGTTCTGATTTATGGTAAGCGCAAACTACAGATTTGATGCTGTATAATTAATTGCTTGCCTGTTAAGGAGAGAGGGGGAAAGAGAGAGAGCGAGAGCGAGCGAGAGAGCACGCGAGAGCATGCGTGCTGGGGTCTAGTTGGTAGAATGCTTGCTTAGCATTCACAAAACCCTGAGTTCAGTCCTCAGTCCCACACTAGGTGTGGTGATGCATACTTAGAATCCTAACATGTGTTCCCATCACTTGGGAGGTGGATGCAGGAGGTCATCCTTGGCCACATGGCAAGCTATGAGACAGCATAAGCTACATGAACACCTGCCCCCAAACAAAACAAAGAAGATTGGGGACATGGCTCAGTGGATGAAGCACTTGTACAAATGTAAGGACTAGTAGTTGAATCCACATAACCATAAATACTGGGAGGGCATAAAAGCAGCCCACTTCTGATTTTAGCTCTCAGAAGGACAAAATGGCATCCTCAAAGCAAACTGGCTAGCCTATATTTTAGAGCTCTGGGTTCCACTGAGAGACACTGCTTTAATGAATGAGGAGTGCCATTGAGAAAGACACCCAGTGCCAACCTCTGGCCTCCACATTTATCAGCATACACGTGCACATTCACCCCCAACAGGTGGCATGCATACACATATGTATGTACACCACACACACATAAAGGTTTTAAAAACTACCAGTAAGCATTAGAGGCAAGGATAGAACAAGTCACTAGGCCCTGCCTCTGCAATTTGCTTTTGAATTTAGAGAGCCCAGGCCAGTGTTACAGCATCACCATGGCCAAGCTGCACCTGTGTGTCCTTGTTAGTTTCTTTAATAAACTTCACCTGGAGAACAACTGGAAAGTTAATTTGGTATACCAGTCTGGGTAACATTTGACTAGACGATTGGGTCATGACAAAGAGACTTTGACTTACTTGTTAAATGCTAAAAGAGAGTTTTTTAAATTCCTATTGATAATCCCCACCCCCTGCTGGTCACATACCCTGGAGGAGGCTTTGACCTCTGGAGAGACACAAGTTGTAGGTGCAGTCATTAGTAGTGCATGCAGGCCTAGGTGTTGGGATTGACATTCCCAATTGTGCCAAGCTGGCACAGACAGAAGGGAGCGTAGATCCACAGAGGGCTAAAACAGTGCTTTGTTAATGCCATGTAGAACTAGGCACTGTAATAAAACAAGTGACTCCCTGTGCATGAGTACAACTGGGACTCCTGTGGCAGAAGACAGGGTTGGCCTTGGCAGGGAGAACGCTGCTGGCATTGTCAGACTGATTCTTCCGTTTCTTTGAGATACTGAACATTATTGTAGTGTTTCTCCCCCTGACAAAGCAGGACAGCTTGCCAAACAGACAACACTGATAATAATTATCATACTAGAAGAAACCACAGTGCTTAGAAATGAAGCCCATTCGTGTACTGTTTGGCAGAAACCGCAAAGTAGCATTTGAAAAATATGTCAGCCAGGTAGTAAGATGGTTATGTGAGAATTTAAATTGAAATCATTCAGAAAATAAGCTTTCCGGAAAACCACAAGTTCCCAGGAGATGTGGACAATATTGAATGTGCAGTTCCTTGAAGCAAAAGCCAGTGGCGTTATGTGTTGCTTACAGGTGTAGATACTTTCTTTCAAAATCAAGAATTCATCTTTTTTTTGTTTTTTTGAGACAGGGTTTCTCTGTGTAGTCCTGGCTGTCCTGGAATTCACTCTGTAGACCAGACTGGCCTCCAACTCACAGAGATCCACCTACCTCTACCTCCTAATTGCTGGGATTAAACGAGTGCACCACCATAACCTAGCAAATTTGACTTTTTTTAATAATAAAAATTGACTGGAAAAAAAAGTTGACTGGAATAGCAAGCCACAACATTTTAATCAAATGTCATTCTCCGAATGCTGAATGTCTTGTATCAGGGCAGAGTCCGTTTGTTGGTACCACAGATTGTTTCTGCATGCAAGGAAGGGATTCCAAAGCCTGCTCTGTTTTCTCCTTAAGAGTCCTAGGGAGGAAATGATCAGGAAGCAGTGACTGAGATGCAGGTGACTTTTTCCTTTACGATGCACAAAGCCAGTGTATGTGTCCGGGAGTCCCAGGTCTGCATGTTCTGTGTCAGGAGTCTTCGTGTGTTGATGCTGAGGAAATTGTTTCACTGGGCATGCTGTACAGCAACAGCAAGCAATACTGCATGGTATGAGCTGCCTGCTGTTTAATAGGTAGGTGTTTCCCCAGTACACTAGCCTGCTCATTTGAGCATGTCACAGGCACAGAAGTACCTCTTTCATACTGGATTTGGAATGTTCTTCAACCACTTTGATGGAGAAAAGGACTAGAGAGGTAATACTTGAAGGAGATAGTTACCATTAGGGAATGCTTTAAGAAGGTTCATGAACCATATGTTCCTGTTTTGTTTCCTTTTTTAAAAAATTTGGGGTGAGTGTACATGAGTGTGTGTGTGTTCATGTATGTGCAGGCACACATGTGCATGTGCATTTTGAAGCCAGAGGATAAACTTGCTCAGGAATAACAGGGTCTCACTGGCCTGGGGCTTTCCAAGTAGATGCTGGGGATGGGACTCAGGTCCTCATGCTTACAAGGCAGGAAGTTTACCAACTGAGCTAGAATCTCCTCAGCCATGTTTGCAGTTTTGATGTGTGCTAAGAGCCCTTAGGGCCTGTCTAGGGTCCAGAGAGATAATGGGTAATGGCGTCTGTTGCCAAACCTGAAGACCTGAGTTCTGGGACCCACAGGGTGGAAGGAGAGAACCTACTCCTGAAAGTTGTTCTTTCATCCACACATGTATCCTCCCTCCTCCCCCACAAAATAAATGAGGAAAATTAATTAATTTAATTTAAAACTGTAAAAACCTCTTAGGATCTGGGGAGATGGGTAATTATATACACATAGCTCCACACATGTGCATTCACCACCCATGTAAAAAGCCAGGTATGGCTATACATGCCTATACTCTGGTGCTGTGGAAGTTAGAGACAGGAGGGTCATGGGTCTTGCTGGCTGACATCCTAGCTCTAGGTTCACTGAGATATTCTGTCTCAAGAGAATAAAGTGGAGAATGATAGAACAGGTCACCTGGTATCTTCTTCTGGTCTTCATGTACACATAATTCCACTTGTGTGTACATTCACCACACTCACATCCTTCTGTTCTCTCTAACCCTATCCTTAAAAACAAATAAATGTTATATATGTTTGTTGTCTGTGTGTTTATGTGTGGGTATGTGCATGTGTGTGCTGCTGCCTGTGGAGGTCAGAAGAGGGCATTGAATCCTCTGGCGCTGGAGTTACAGGTGGTTGTGAGCCACCTCATGTAGGTTCTGGGAATTGAACATTGGTCCTGTGTGGTAGTGTGCTGTTAACCACTGAGCTATCTTTGCAGCTCCTTACCCTATCTGCTTTAAGTCCCTGTGAGTATCCATGTTATTATATCTGTTCCCACTATTGAGAAATTAAGAACCATGAAGAACAGTTGCAACATCGAGGTGTCTAGAAATTGCCCATAACTGAGCTAAATCTTTAAAAACCCCTTTCGTATGCTGTATTTGTTCATAAGTAATTTCATTTTACCTTCTCCAAAGTTCATCTGAGTGAATCCAATTTCCTTGTCTATCTGTACATTCTCTTCTTATGGTCTGTATGTGGATGATTTATTGTGTTTCTTGAATAAAAAGGGAACAGAAGCCTGGGCTTGGTGCCATATGTCTTAGTTCCAGCTCTTGAGGAGGTGGTGGCAGAGGAACAGTAATTCAAAGCCAGCCTCAGATATATAGCGAGCAAGGCCAGTCAGGGTTATTGGAGACACTGTTTTAAAAATGAGTATGTGACAGAACTCAGGGAATCCTGCAGAGATTGTAAGAACCAGAGGGGATGGAGGACACCAGGAGAACAAGGCCCTCTGAATCAACTAAGCAGGGTGCATGTGAATTCTCTAATAGAGACTGAAGCAGCAAGCAAAGACCTGCATGGGTCTGCATCAGGTTCTCTGCGTATATGTTACAGCTTTCAGCTTAGTATTTTTATGGGACTCCTGACTAAGAGAATGAGTGGGGCTCTGACTCTTGTGCCAGCTCTTGGTAGTCTTTTTCCTCCTGTTGGGTTGTGGTGTCCAACTCCAAAAATGATAGTTTTTGCTTCATCGTATTATATTTTAGTTTTGCTTTGTTGTTATGTCTTAGAAGCCTGTTCTTTTCTAATGAGAGACAGAAAGTGAATGGATCTGGAGGGGAGGGGATATGGAGAGGAACTGGGAGGAGCAGAGGGAGGGGAAAATATAATCAGGATATATTGTGTAAGAAAGAATATTTTCAATAAAAGAAGAAAAAATAGCTTGTCAGAGAGACATGGGATAAGAAATACTAAGTTTTGAAAAAATGCATGTTCTTTAAGTTACACAATTTATGGCCCTTCTTTCAAGTAAAAATTTACTATTCAAAAATGAGTAAGTGAATGAATGGATGGATGGATGGATAAATAAAAATAAATGGGAAGTTAGTTTGCACTTGATTTGAAATGGGGCAGAATATTAGGACTTTGGCCTGTACACTGTGAGGCTTCTTAGGATTGTGACACTCATGAAGGACATTGTGTCCTTCAATGGAATGTTGGCAAGGCCTACAAATACTTGTGGTTGTCACATCTTAGAGGTGCTACAGGCATCTGATGGGCAGAGTCTCTGGGTGCTTCTAAATACCCTCCTGTACATAAGACAGACTTCAAGAACAGTAGATGCTCTGCCAAATGCCAGGAGTGCTCGTATAAGCACTAATGTCCTGTAGTATTCTTTACTGGCTCCATGTTTCTGTAAGGTTTATCTGTTGGAATTTCATCTTGGGGAGGGCCAAGACCTTGGCCTGGCCTGGTGAGCATGGACGGGACAATAGATGTTGCTTATTTGTGAAACCCAGGTCAAGAACTGAGTTAGGTACCTGCTTTTGGAGCAGAAGGGATGTAAACCACACAGATATGAAGAGAAATTATGTTAATTGATAAATGTAATTCACTTGAGTTTTACAGTCCATCCACTTAACATCCAGCATATATTTAAAATGTGTGCAATCATACATTAGGTTATAGCAAAGGTTCATTCTCTGAAAAGAGTCCCCCCAGTCAGTGGCAGTCACGCCCCACCCCATTGCCAACCTCTACTCTTCTTCTGTCCTTGTGTTTTTCTACTTGAGGGACTGTATATAAGAATCCTGTAGTTCTGCACATTTATATCAGACTTCTTTCATTGATATGTTTTTTTTTTGGGGGGGGGAGGGTTCAGCCATGTTGCAGTCCATGTTTAAACCCCATTTCTTTTTTATAACACACTACTCTTCTTCTGTTACGTGTAGAGGCCACATTTTGTCTATTCATGTTTGCCTGACATTTCCATCTGCTTTTTGACTAATGGCTGTGTGTGTGTGTGTGTGTGTGTGTGTGTGTAGGGGAATTATGGGGAGAAAAGTAATAGATCATGGCCTGGCATCTACCTGCTAGGGTGGACCCAGAACAGATTCCCTAACCAGAACTGATCGCAATTTTGACCTCAGGAATCTGTTTTGTTCACAGGGATCTTACTTTATCTTCTGTGAGGCTCCGTGCCCCAGAGCCAGCTACAATTTAAGGAAGATAGGGGACTACTGACAAGGTGAATGGTTGTTTTAAATCATTTTTATTCTTCCTTCATCTAGATATCAAATGTATTTCTCTTTAAATCAGTTTGCAGTACTGCCCTAGTGTGTTTGCTCTCCTCCCTTCTCCTTTTACCCCTCCTCCTTTCTCTTTCCCTTTTGGTCACCCCAACCCCCCTAACTCTCGGGTTTGTTACCTGTTTAGAGCAGGCTTTTTCCTCTCCCCTCCCCATCCATTCCCCCCTTTCTTTCCTTGTTGCTGTGGATGGAACCCAGGACTTCTTACTTGCTAGCCACACACCTAGACCCCATTTTATTTTCCTGTCTTGATTATTTGTACGCTGGTTTATCCCGCCACAAACTCAGCCTTCCAAATTTAACAATTGACATTTATCTTCTCCTGTGGTACCTGCTGGCTTTAGGACCCACCCCATGGATACCACAGCCACAGGTATGTGAGATGCACATCAGCCTGTATGATTTAATTCCTCTCTAGATGCCTTAACGTTAAATTCCTAATACTGTCTGTACTGAAAGGTGCTATGCAGAGAGTTGTTAATGGTAGTGTTTATGGGAATAGTTGAGAGTGTACATGTCTGGCAGAGACGTTTTTTCCTGTAATGTTTTCTATCTGTAGTTGACTATATCAGCTTGCAGGGACCCCATAGATAGAAAGGTAAGAAAGTCCTTTAAGAAGTTCTAAGTTGAAACTCTGTGAGGCTTGAAAACTTCCATTTCATCCTTGCGTTCTGCCATCTCCCAGTAAGGGGGCCAAGAGTCAGAAAGCTTTCTAAACGTTAGAGTCAAATAAAGACATTGGAGGCCCAAGTCTCTGGCTTTTTGAACCACGTCAAAGAAAGAAGGCAGATTCCTTCCTGCAGCTGACGCTGTCCCTAAGACAGTCTCCTTTCTCTTTTGTGCTCCCATACTATTCTTTCCTTTTGTAGAAAAGATGATTTAGAACTTGTCTGGCAGAGCAAGCACTACTAGCAAAATGGGGACTGAACTTCTGATCTGCCTAAGGAGGACAGGACTACAGCTGGTAGAGCCATCTCACAGTCTGTAAGGTGGTCTGTGCCAGCTGGGCCTTGGAATTCTTAGTCCTGTATGACTGATGACAAAGGCAATGCTAAACAGGAATATGTTTCAGCTCCCCCAAAGCCACCATAGGAAGCATGGAAGAGTTTAGAAACTCAATTGGGAAAGATTTTCCCCTTGTAATCTGGTTAAATCAATGTGATGTGTGCTCTGTTTGGAGACAGCCTACTGAATAGGAGGAGACAAATGATTGTGTTCCCTATGTGAATACATTTTTGTCCAAGTGCTGATCTTCCTTAGGTTTTCCAGTATGGAGCCTTCACATGGCAAGCAGTGCTTTCCAGCATGCCTGCTCAAAGACTAGAGATGAAAAGGAATCCTGACTTGGCCCTTAGGAGCATAGCTTTAAATCTAACTCATGTTTCTCTTTTAAGTGCACCAATATCCTGAATTGGTTTGTTAGGAGCTACACCACTGAGAAACATAGCAGATTGGCTATTCCGGCACCCACAGCTGACATTTTGGTGACAATATTGAACAAATATAAATGGGTGGAATAAAACTGAGTTTCATACTATGATTCATTTAAAGTAATACCCCACCACGAATTAAGGTTAAAGAAGGCATTCTGGTTGTGGGTTCTCACCTTCTACCTCGTTTGAAGTACGGGTCTCTTTTACGGGTCACTGTGCTGCAATCTGCCGAAACTCAGAAAATATTGAACTAAAGATGGCTCATCTATACCTCCTTCCTTCCAGTTATTCAAGTCTACTAGGCAAAATAAGGAGTTATAATTAACATCTAGTTCAGCCCTAATTCCCTACAAAATGAGGGGTCAACTGGATTGACTATTCCACAAAGCCTGTAAGCTGGTCTGGTCTCCTCTAGGGGATGTTTGGCTCCCTGAAGGACTTTTGGTAGTATCTAGAGACATGTTGGGGGGTCATGATTAAGGGAAGGGTACTTAATGGAAAAAGACCAGGAGTGTTGTAAAATGTCCTACAACGCACTGGACAGTTCCTCATGCAAAATAATACCCACCCAGAACAATTTCATAAGCACTGTGGCACTGTGCTTCCTTTCATATGACAAAAATCTTTCCAGACATTACATAATGCTCCCTCAGGGAGGGGGAGGATAATTACCTCCAGTTTGGAACTACCTCTCTGAACTCCAAGACTGTAAAATCAGCTGTTAGTTCCCTTCTCCTGAGTTCAGGGAAGTTAAACTACATTGCCAGTTGCCCTGGCTTTTTGTAGGGACAGAAATCAAATTCCAGAGCTTTCTGCTTATTCTCTTTAAATGTTGTTCTCCTCCACTGTGGCAAAATAACCCAACACAGACAAATCTTTTACAAGGGAGAAGACTCAGTGGGGGTAGGAAGACAACTCAGTCAAGTGCTTGCTGCTTAAGGGGGAGGACCCACGTTTGATCCCCAACACCCATGTAAAAGCCAGACAAGGGAATACAAGTCCCTACAGTACTTGTATTCCAAGTGCTATAGGAGTGCAGGCTGGAGAACTTGTGGGGCTTGCTGTCTAGGCTAGTGAAATTGGCAGTATCCAGGTTCAGTGAGCAATCCTGCCTCAAATAGTAGGATAGAGAGTGAGGAAGACACTGATTGTCAACCTATGGCCTCCATATGCCCCTGGGCATGCACGCAGGCAGGCATACACGCATGTACCCCCAAAAGGGGGGTGGGCATGGAGATTTATTTGGGCACATGGTTTCAGAGGTTTTAGTTTGTGGTTGTCTGGTCACGTGTTTTGGGCTGAGGCAGGCAGAGCATTGGTGGTGGAAGGGTGTGGAGGAGCAGAGCTACTCACCTCATGGTGGCCAGGAGAGACTAGGATCCTAAGTCCTCAGGGACAGGGTATATCCTTCAGTGACAGTCTCCTAGTGACCTCCTTCCTCTAGCTAAACCATACCTCTTAAAATTTCCACCATCTCCTAACAGTACATTAATTTAGGAATCTATGAACTGATTACCTCATTGTTGAAGGGTTAACTCTCATGATGTAGCTATATATATCCACCAAGCCTATATCTGCACACTGTTGCATATCCAAGTCTTCAACACCTATCCAAACCGTGACAGCCATCCACAGAGTCAATTCTTGGTGCAGTTTGTTAATCTCTGACGATGCTCCAGTTAGGACCCAGGGTAGCCTTTCTGAGTAATGTTACATTATTCTGAGTGTGAATTTAAAGCTCTTAATAGCAACTGGTGGCTGATAATGAGTTCAAGGATAAGGCATTCAGAAGGAAGATAGGTTATATCATCTTCAGGGTGCAACAATGTGTTATATGGCAATTTCCTCAGAGATAAAACCTTCCTTCTTGGTGAGAAGCTCCTCAAGATATAAGATATTCTTAGGGGAAGGGAAACACTCCCTCCTGCTGGGAAACTCTTTAAGCTCATAAAGTAAACAACTCACAGGCTTTAGGAACTCCCTAAATCTGATCAGATTCAGTAGGTGTCTCCCTCCCCAAGCCTATGTAAGCAGTAAGGACTGCTGAAAGTCCCTTGCAGACAAGCTAAGCTGCCTAGAAGAGGCTCAGACCAGGTGAACTACCTGGAACAGATAGAGACCAGCCAAGCTGCCTTGAAGAGACAGCCTCCAACCTGCTGAGCTGCCTGCAGGTTCTGTGTGCTGTGTGCTCCAGGTTTCCAGCTTTCATGAACCGTCACCTATACTGGGGTGGCCTTTAGTGGTGCAGCTGTGTTAGTCATTTCTGCTCCTGGAAGTAGGCCTTCAGCCATACTCTTACAAATAATGCCAGTAAAACTCATTGGTTCACCAGGACAGAATTTGGTAATGTCCTAACTTTGGTCTGTTGTTGGTTCCCTGTCTGGATTGCATAGATGTTGTTCATGTCTCCCCAGGACTAGTGTCCCACGGCACCACAAAAGCAGGCTCAGCAATGATCAGAGTAGCTCAGATTATCTTGTGATCATACAAAACAAAATGCATATTAGAGAATGTCCCTCAGTAGTAGAGTAACTGTGTTGCATGTAAAAGGCCTTGACTGGGTTTCAGGTGGGGATGCACTATGGGGAGCAGGTCCCAATTTTGTTTGTTTAGCTTTGTTGTATTTGACATAGGCTCGCCTTAGACTGGTTCTGTGGCTAAGGCCAATCTTGAAGACCTGAAGAATTACGGCCCCTAATTCTCTGTGATGGTAACAGGGTCTGGAGTATTTAGTTAGAAGTAATTGGACTGAAATGATAAATTTTTGACATTGGTTCTCAAATATTCATAAAGGAATAAACATAAATGAGTATAATGAGGAAGGAAGAGAACGGAGACCTAAGTAGATAGAAGACTTGAGGTCAGATGTGTTAGAAATAAGAGTTATCAGTGGTAGTAAAGAAAATGGGTGTGATGGTGCACACTGTAATCCCACACAGAAGGTTGAAGCAAGAGGACAGAGAAATCTAGGCTAGCCTGGGCTATGTATTAAAACCCATCTTAAACAAACAAACAAAATATACACATACTACTTAAAGTATATAAAGTATATACTTAAATATTCACATACAGTTTTTTAAAATATGGGAATCAGGGTTGGGCAGTTACAGGAATGAGGACCTGAGTTCTGTCCTCAGAACCAGGAACAAAAGCCTGGTAAAATCCCAGCCCTGGGGAGGCAGAAACAGGCAGATCCCTGAGGATCATTGGCCATCCATCCAGCTTAGCCTACCTGTAGAGTGTCAGGTTGGTGAAAGACTCTGTCTTAGACAAAAAAAAGGGGGGTGATGCCTGAGAAAGGACACTCAAAAGTTGGTCTCTGGTCTTTGCATGCACAGGAATGGACAGGAACACACATACACACACATGGAAGATGAGCTATGCAGAAAAGATTTTATGAGCAACTGTGGGGCTTTGGAGCACTTACTACTTAAGAATAGGATGCTTTTGCCTGCTGTGTTTTATTATTTTCTTTTTTGCAATGCTGAGGGTGAAGCCCAGGCATCCATGCATGTTAGGCAAGAACTCAACCGCTGGGTACTCTACCTCTACCCCTTTTGTATTTTAGAGTGTGAGGTTAGTGGTGTGTTTAAAAGGCTGGAATTGTGGCCCTATGAATCTCCTGTTGCCTTCCCCTGTGAAATTCTGCAAACATTTTTCCTCCCAAAGATATTAATTTAGAGCAGTCTTGAATGCCCTTTTGAAATCCTTCAACACCCGCTACCACCACCACCACCCCGCCACACACACATGCACACTTCCCACAAGGCAGAATGTATTCTAAATGCTGAAAGATACAGACATGGGCAGAATAGTTTCTCGGAGAAAATAGAATCTCTGAAATGTGTGGAAAGGTTGACACCCAGCAGTCTTCAAGCCAAGGATGGTCTTCAGGAGTGCTTCTATAGCTTAGCTTTTGGATACCTCTATTCCTTGGGGGTGGAGTTTCTGATAGCTTGATAAAATGCAAGCCCTGTGTTTAATTATTCAGGGCAGGTGCTCTTCAACTTACAGTGGGACTCAGATTCAATAAACCCATCATAAGTTGAAATACTATAAAGGCACAAATGCATTTAGTTCACCAAGGCTACCAAACATTACTACAGAATGTCTTAGTGTATTTGGCCTGTTATCATAAAATACAGACTGGGTGGCTTACACAGGAGATTATTTCTTTGCAGGTTGCAAGTCCAACATCACAGGATAGCAGATTGTTATCTGGTGATGGCTGCTTCCTGGTTCATTGATGGCTCCTTCTTACTGTGTCTTCACAAGTGAGAGTTCAGGGGCTTTCTGGGATCTCTTTTAAAGCACACTAACCCCACCCATAAGATTCCACACTTGTGACCTCATCTCTTCCCAAAGCCCAATCCTCTTAATAGTGTATCACCTTGGGGATGAGGATTTAACATAGGAATTTGGTCAGGTTTGGAGAGATTGTGATCATGACACATGGCTTTATAGATTGGAATGAGTGCCATAGAGAATAGCATTTTTCCTTTGCAACAGAAACATGCATACCCCTCATCTTAGATTATATCAGTAAGCACCTTTGTGACCCAGCTGGTCTCTTTGGAAATACTTCTTTACAAACTGGTAAAACAAAACAGAGTCGTTACTAAGTGCTGTGTGCCTAGCCCCATGGAAACCCATGGTAATCATTTCTGCGTTTGTGTCAATGCAGCCAACCCAGGCCAAGTACTATAGGTGCTTTGCTGGATCCAGGAGGGGAAATGATGAATGAAATTTATTTTCTTTATAGCCTGAGTGGGAGGAATCAGCCAAAGCACCAACACATCTCTCAATATAACCCTACTGAATTAATCAGTATACCAACCCCGTGTCTCAGGAGCCAGAGGACTGAGGGAGGCTCTGAAGGAAGGCAGCAGCTTTGTAGTGAAGTCTTCAAGATAACTTGGAATCTTACCCAGAGGAAAAGACTTAGTGTAGAACAAGACAGGCCAGGACATGCACTGTATTCTATTCTGCATGTGCACCACAGAGCACTGTTGTATGGAGAATGAG
>CABHPH010058992.1:0-21742 GCA_902168325.1 Peromyscus nudipes | reverse complement strand
TGGATGTTTTATACCTGGATTTTTGTAGATTTAATGTTCTAACTTGTCTGTAAGACTTGAACTTATCTTTTCCATGTCTTCTAATATGTTGGTGAAGCTTTCCTCTGAGTTTTGGTTTGATATCACAAGTTTTTAATTTCCAGTTTTATTTATGTTTGGGTTTTCTTTAGTGAATCTATTTCTTTGTTAAGTTCTAGTTTTATATCTTGAATTGTTTTTGTTATTTCATTCAACTATTTGTTTTTCTGAGACTTCATTAAGGGATTTTTTTTCCCTATCCTCTTAAAGGTCCTTGAACATACGCATAAATTCTGTTTTGAAGTCTTTGTCTTGTGCTTCAGTTAAATTGCTTTTCTCAGGGCCTATTGCAATAGAATCAATGACTTCTGGAGGAGGCGTAGTATATTGACTATTCATGTTTGTACTTTTGTGCTGGGATCTAGGCTTCTGGAGTTCTGTTGTGTGAAGTGTTTCTTGGTGTAGATATCTATTCTCTTCTTTGTTGGTTGGATGGGTGTTCTGTTCTTTGGTTGCTGTTGCCCACTCTGGAATCTAGCCATGTGGCTAGATGGTGGCTGTGGGGTCCCTGATAGTTTAGCAGAGGCAGGCGGATCTCTGTGAGTTCGAGGCCAGCTTGGTCTACAGCTTAAGTTCCAGGACAGCTACACAGGGAAACCCTGTATTGGGGGGGGGGGGGGGGGAGTCCTTATTAACCTCTAAGTATAAAGATGGAGAGATATTTTAGACTAATATTAAAATGCAGTCAGCAATATTTTAACCTCATGATTTAACAAAGTTATAATTTATAATTTGCTTTAACCTTATAATTTGAATTAGAAAATAACAGACTTAGAATTGCAGAACAATATTAGGATTTTAAGATAACTTAAGCTCTTCAAAAATTGTTCATTCCATTGGAATTACAGACTTTTTATGAAAGTTGTGAAAAGATTAATAACCATTATATCCCATAAAACTGAAGTAGAAGAAAGGATATGTTAAATTTTATAGAAAATCTGACACAAAGTCTAGTCTATGCTCTTTCACTTAAAAAATCATTGAAAATGCAGAAATTAAAGTGAATAAATATTTAAAGTCTTCAGTTTAAAATTGTCCTCTGAAGGGAAATATTTTCCATTCTTACACTGGTTTCTAATCTTTTTATTTCTCAAATTACTTACTCTCTTGAACCAAGTTAAGGCGACATTAATGCGTATTTTTTGAAGACTGATGACAACACTTCGGAGCTCCCAGAGCTGCTCCCTTGGTGAGCACTAATGGTTTCTCTAGTGTCAAACAAGATCTTTGCTGTCTTGATTTGAGATAAATTTGCAGTGTGCTGCTTCACTCATCATGATGGCGGCTGTTTACATTTCAGCAAAATGTTTGTCGTAACTTTCAACTACAGGGGAACTGTAGACAGACGGTGTTTATCATGTTGCAGAGACTGTCAAGAACAGTTGGCCTCAACATAACTGAGTCAAACTGAGTGTTTACATTTTAATCTACAAACTGTCAAGCCTGCTCACTATAGTGACCAATTACAGCATGATAAGATGAATTGCACACAACTTTTATGTAGATTGCTCTGAATTAGTATTTCAAAAACATATTTTATAGTGCTGTTTCCTAAAAGATTGGAGAAAGCCACTGCCACAGCAGAAGTGTAATGTTGCTGTCTACAGAGTGCAGTGTGGGGTTCACATGTACAGTGGTTTGTGCTAACGACCTATCATCTCCAAGTTCATCAGAAAAAACTGCTGGCAGGTAGATAGAAAGAGAGGAACTACAGATAGGAGGATTCCCACTATATGAACACAGGAGTCATGGTGAGTATTAATGCTTGCTAAATGCTGTTTGTAGGTTTTAGTCATTTAACCCATCAGGTATTGAATGGTAATAAGGGAAATGTGTGAATAAATTTAATATTGTTTTATATATATCTGCAATTCATATATGTATACAAACGACCAATTTTACTGGTATTTTTCCATGTGACCCGACACCTTTGCCCAGCTTTTATCATAGCTGTATAATGAATCAGTTTACTGCATATTAGTGGTTGCCAACTATTATGTTTGTTTTCTACTAAAGTTTAAGTTCCTAAAAGGTAAAAACTATTTTATTTAAACTTGTATCATTGGTTAAAATAAAACCAGTATTCTGCATATAATATAATCAAATGTTGAATTACTTAATTTAGGACATTATCCTCCTGATGTATACGGCTAGCATTCACAGGCCTCCTTTTCTTGACCTTTCCTAATCTTTTCCCCTAAGGTCATCATCGCATATTATGCCTACATCTTCCATCATTTCTGCATTTCTTGGTGGAGGTGTTTCTTTTATAGGCCCACAATTCCTCTGCTTATCTCTCACTGCTATTTTCCCTACTGTGTTCAAGATGCATTTCCTTCAGGAAGCGTATGAGTTTATGAGTGCTAAAGATCTAGAGTACTTATTGAAAAAAATGAATGAATGATGCAGATATTGATAAATTAAAAGTCAGCATAAACCTGAAGACTCAAAAGGGAAAAATCATATGCTGAGAGAAAGAAGAAAATGAATGAGGGGGATAATAATCTTGGAACACTTAAGCATTAATCATCTGTCTCCCCCTGCTGATGGTACAAGCCTTGTGTGTGGTGAGAGAGCAAATGCTGGAAGATGATCCTTAGCTTCTTGCCTCAGTGTTTTCCTAGGCATGTGACCTGGCAGATGCAAAACCCTTGAGCCAGTGTTTTCTCTGAAGTCTTTGAAGACTCTTCAGCTTTCTAATCTTGGACTGTTAGGGACAGGTGAGAATGGCAGAACTCTCCCTCAGCCTCTCCCTTTCTCTGTCTTTGCTTCTAGCTGTCATCAGGTGAGTGGCTTTGCTCAACCATGTGCTCCCCACCATGGTGTTCTGTCTCAGCACAGGCCCAAAGTGATATACCCAACAACTAAAAATGTGATCCCAAACAAGCGTTTCCTCCCTTGAGTTGTTTATGTCATGTATGTAGTGACAGCAGTGAAAGAGAACAAACACGTTCTGATCAGAACTGTTAACAGAACTGTTTTCAGATTGTGCATATACAGTAATATAAAATAGAAATTAATTTCATGTTTACACTTGTTTTCTATCCCTTAAGATAATTCATAATGTATACACAATTATTCTAAAATCTGAACAGTCTGAATTCTGAAGAATTTCTGTCATTTAGGCATTTTAGGTATAAGTTGCTCAATCTGTCCATAATTAACATGTGCTCTTGATGATTTCCAGAGACACAGCCTAGGAAAACATGGTCTCAAGTTCCTGTGGTACAAACTCAGAAAGCAAGTGTAGGTTCTAAACACTCATAAAATTCAATTGTTTGGAAAACCACGGAAAGAACAAGATACTCTGAAGTATGACTACAGGGGCTAAATAAATTTACCACACTCACTATGACCTAGTTTCTTCTGGCAACAAAGCTAGCAAAGATGCATTAATTGTTTTCTCTTCCTCTGACCATTTCTCTTTCAAAAAGATGCAATGTCTGAAAAGTAAGTAAAATGCCTACGAGCCAAAAATTACTTGTAGTTCGTGGAAATCAGGCAATCACCTGGTCATTGAAACAGAAAGATGGGTTGTAGCATATATATTTTAGTCAGTAAAATCTTACAGTGATACATGCTGAGCTTTTTACTTTAGAAGGTTTTTTAATCTCCACAAAAAGCATATTAACTTTTATTATGAAATATATTACAGCATGTTTTTCAACCTAAAAGCCACAGTCAAGATAGATCTTTAGGGAAAAGGTCATTTTTTTCAGCAACTGTGCATACCTATATGTCAGATCCTGCCCACAAGGCACTTTAATCTAATAACTTTAGGCAAGGAAAAACTACGGTATTATACGTTGTCTAATAATGATGACCTTGCTTCTGTCCTAGCTACTCTATATAACATCAGGAATAGTTCAGAGCCAGGTTGCATTCCTTTTCCCGCTCAGTACCCTTCAGTGGCTCTTATTTAGGTAAAAGCTGAAATGCTACAAGGACCTTGAAAACTTGCTCCCCTTGGTATCTCTGACCTCATCTCTTAGCGCTTCCCCCCTCACTCATTGTACTGCAGTCCTTGGAACTCTTTGGCATTGGGTTCTTTAAATTGACCCTTCCCTCTGCTGGAAAGCTCTGCCTTCAGTAGCTTACTTACTTCTTGATCTTCAGGTCTTGGCTCAAATGTCATCTTCTTAGGAGGGTTTCTTTCACTCTCTTTAAAATTACTTTGTTAACAACTTTCTACATCTAGTAGAATAAAACTTCTAAAAAAATGAGATTTTTGTCTGTGTTTAGTAAATACTTTTGAGCAGTAAAAATTAAATACAAGGTGCAGTGAGAGCTATTATCTTGTCATGAACATCAGAGAAGACATTTATTTACAATAAGGCCAAGTTTCTTAGATGCATGTAGGAATAGGAAGATTTTAAAGAATGTTTCAGAACAGCCTTGCAAAGGCCAGAGAGAGGAAAAGAGTGTGGTACCTTAGTGATTCATAATATCTGAGCATGGCATTGGGGCATGGCAAACAGAATGCTACAAAGATCATCAGAAACCTGATAATCAGGAGTCAGACAAAGACAGGACTCATAAACTATATATACCCAATGCAGCAAACTGGCCCACTACTCATTTTTCAATGCATATTTGCCCCAGTTAGCTACTCTGTTGCTGTGGTAAACACCATGGCCAAAAAGCAACTTGAGGGTGTAAGTTTATTTGGCTTACACTTCCTGATCACTGCTCATAGTGAAGGAAAGTAAGAAAGAACTCAAGGCAGGAACCTTGAGGCAGGAACTGAAGCAGAGTCCACAGAGGAGTGCTGCTTACTGGCTTCCCCCCACCAGCTTGCCCAGCCTGCCTTTTTATTTAAATTAGGCATACCTACCTAGGGGTGGCATTACCCCAAGTGGGCTGGGCCATCCTATATCAATCATCAATGAATATAGGCCCTATAGACTTGCCTATAGGCCATTCTAATGGAGGAATTTTCTCAGTGGTGATTTCTTCTAAGAGAACTCTAGCTTTTGTCAAGGTGATAAAAAAAAAAAACTAACCAGAATATACAGTACATTCACCGATGCATTTCTTCTACTGCAAATACATAAAAATAAGAAATAAAATTAAATATAGAACATAGGTTTAAAAATAGAATTGCCATTTCTGTGCATCTGAAAGGGAATCAGTAGAAGCTTAAAGTTGTAAAAAATAGCAGAAACCATAATTTGGATACATTTTTGGATCTGCAAGCTGGAATGAATGATTGGGCTTGTTGAATAAAAGGTAGCCAAATGCCTTGTACCGAGTCATGTTCACAAGCTAAGGCCAAATCTTAGGTCTCTTCCACATATGAAAGGGAGCTGAATAAAAATGTGAATGAATACTTCTTAGTACAGCAGCTTATAGGAAGCTTAAGGCTTTACAAAAAAGAGAGCCTAGTGCTCTACAACCAAGAACCTGAACCAAGCCATCTGCTGACTCAATAACTAATTGCAACGTCCAGTAGCACCACTAGAGAAGCATGTTGCCGTTCATGTGACCTGGAGCCCTAGGTGGCCAGGGAAAATACCTGTGAAGCCTGCTAAATAAGAAAGATGAATGTGGAGTAAGCAACAGATTGAAACAAAAACTTATGTAGAATGTGCCTATTAGGAAGGACCACCAGGATACAATTTCTAATGGAACAATGACTTGTATCACATGAGATCCGGGAAGGTAGCTCAGTTGTACTCTGAAAGCAAAAGGACCTAAGGCTAATTCCCAGAACCCAAGGTGAAAACAAAACCAAGCATAGTGGCACATGCTTGTAATCATAGTGCCAAGGAGGCCGGAACAAGAGGGTCCTAGGGGCTTGCTGGCCAGCCAGCCTGGCCTACTCAGGATGAGTTCTAGACAAGTAAGAAATCCTTATTTTTTCTTTGTTTTTTTTTAAGTAGATAGCACCTGAGGAAAAATATTTGAGGTTGTCTTCTGTCCTCCATATGCATATGAACACACACAGAGAGAGAGAGAGAGAGAGAGAGAGAGAGAGAGAGAGAGAGAGAGAGGGAGGGGGGGAGGGAGGGAGGGAGGGAGGGAGAGAGGGAGAGGGAGGGAGGGAGGGAGAGGGAGAGAGAATTTTAAAAGATGGAATTTATAGAACTAGCTGAAAATGCTATTTAAATAAATATGTTTTGACCAAGTGTGCTGGTGTACATTTGTAATCCCAGCACTCAGAGAGCTGAGGTAGGAAGATGATGAATTTAGGACAGGCTGGGCAAGTCAAATCTTGTCTCAGACATGAAAATGTACTTAGCTGACTATGAGGTACGCAGCCCAACTGTTATGTCTCCAACATATCTCATGCATCAATCTACTGTAAGAGTGTACCTTCTAACTGTGACAGGAAAGCTACAACCTTGACATCTCAATATGGCTGCCTAAATAAGACCTAAACAATTTCAATACAGTTGACAACCCAGCTTTAGAAGGAGGAAATCTCACCAGCCCCATTCCAAGATGAAGAGCTACAAGCAATTAAAACCTGCCGAGAGGGAGAGAATTAGTCTTCCCCAGGGATGAGTCCCTGATTAAGTACCAGGTGGTCAGTCCTAGAAACATGCATGCAGGCAACACTGAATAGATTCCGCATGTTGTATTTAGAGTTTGTTTGTTTGTGCAGCAACAGTTTTTAAAGAAGATTCCATTGATTTGGGGGTTGTAATGGGAGAAGCAAAAGGGAGGCAGGAATGATGTAATTTATTTTAATTAAAAATTTTTAAAGAAAAAAAAAGGGCCAGTGAGATGGCTCAGTTACTGAAGGTGCTTCCTATCGAAGTTGACAACCTGAGTTCAGACCCATATGATAGAGAGAACTAACACAAGTTGTTCTCTGACTACCACATGCCTCAATAAGTGTTTCTTTTGTTCTAATGATTTGAGTTGAATCTCCTGAACACATGATAAAATGTACCCCAAATGATAGAACTTTCTAATGACCCAAGTAAATAATCTGAAATCAACTACTTCATGGGTAAATTTTTACTTGCAAGTAAAAAAAGGAAAAGTATATTTAGTATGTTCAGATTAATGAGAGCATCTGTTTAAACAGGAAAGGTGACTGGCGGGTAAAGACAGCACTGCAGAGACATAACCCAACACAGGGTGGAGACAGATGCTGGGTATGACTGGCAAGTCTGTCACGGAGAGGTCCTGGCACTGCCTGGGTGACAGTGCAGGAACGGAGAAGCACACTGAGGTACCCAGCACAGGGGGACAGAAGCCACACACTTTTAACACATGATCTAAAACTGCATGGGACAGTAGAAGCACACACCGAGACATCAGCAAGACCTCTAGGGACACAAGCACTCTCAGACAGAAAAGGAAGCAGTAGTATGGCCATGGCCATACCAGTGCCTCAGACTGAGAAACTCAGGTGGAGCAAGTCCATCCAGCACCTGTGGAAATAACTGATGGAAATTTCCCCCAAAGCAACACTTTATGGTAAAAGCTGGCAAAAGTCAAGGAAGGACTGACACCTACTGGGGACTGAGCAGAAACTCAATCTAAACAGCAATTTGTTTGAACTCCATTGAGATATTGCATACTATAAATGTGGCTTCACACCACTGAACTGAAATTGCAAACCATCTTCCCCATCAGCACAGTGTACTACTTGAAATATCACAGAGAAAGAAGACATTCAAAATCCATCTCAATAAGGTAAAGATACTTCGTGAGCCATATTTTTACCTATTTTACCTTTATTTCACCTGTCTTTTGTGCAGAAAAAAAATCTTCCTAATGGCCCTGCTTTAGTTCTTAGATTGATCAATTCAGTTTTTGGATTGTTGTGTTTGTTTCTACATCCATTCTATTTTGTACTGCCTATTATTCTTGTTAAGTAGATCCCATATAGTTTCCCTGGCATTCCTACATCATTCCCTCTCTTTTCTTCATTCTCCTCTTTTTATTTCTTAACTGTAACTCTCCATAGTTAGTAATCTTTGAACTCTGTGAATCCTAACAAATCACAAATTCTCCTTTCATCTCCTTTTTCTTCCTTGACAGTTTTCTCAGTTGATCTAATATTGATCCTTATTTTGCCGATTTCCCTTACCTTTTCTCCTTTTGTAACTAATGTCTTACTGTACACCATATTTGGTTCTTTTACCCCCAGAACCTTTCAAAGTTAAATGGACAACTTTTTAAATGAATTATTATGACATTTGCTAAGTGAGCTGGTACTCGTGTAAGGGATTGTTCCCCGTATCTCGAAAGAACATAGACTGTGTGTTTTGTTCTGAACTGCCCCCGCCCCAGCAACTAGAGGGACAACACCTCTACCCTACTACAACTTGGTTCTCCAGTGAAATACAGCTGATTTTTTTAATCCAGCTAACAAAATAAACTCAGATGTGTAAGTCTTGATGCAGAAATACAAGAACAACAACAAAAAAAAAATCACAGCAGTATGATCCCTCTGGAAAAATAGCAATTTCATAGTAATGGATTGCAATGGGAGAGAATTAGATGAAATCCCAGACAAAGAATATGAAAGAATGATTGTAAAAATGTTCAACAAAATCAAAGAATAGATAAACAAACTCCTAAATGACTTCAAAGAGAATTTTTTTAACCAACTGAATGAATAAAGGAAATCTTTAAGATGCAAGATTTCAAGAGAGAGATGAAAACACTTTTTTATAAGGTGGGGCATAAAATTTAACTTTTCTAACTCTTTATGTCTGGCATGACAGCTATTCATAACTTGGAATTGACTATTTAGGCCATGCTTAGAGATGAACAAAGCAGTTCGTCATGCTGGTTTTTTAGTTGTATTATAATAATTGCAGTTGGAAGATCTATTTTAATTTAAGAGAAAGTACTTCTTCTGAAACAGCCAGTATTTCACCAATGTTCATATTAATGGTGTTTTATTTAATGAAACTACTTGCAAGAGATTGACTGGTTCATTTGATGACATGTCATGTTGCTTTAGAATAGTGTAAACACTACACAGATACCTTCTCTATATTGTTGAAATGTTTCAGTGATCAAAATTACCTTTGAGTTCAAACTAAATTTTACTGAATGTAAAAAGAGAAGCATAAAACAAAAAAGCAAAATAGGAACACTGAAAAACAATTGAGATTAAAATTTTAAAAATGAAAAGCTCATTAAGTCAAATACAGAATACAATGGAAAGCCTCTTGAGTAGACAGAATCAAATGTAAGGTAGAACTTCAGGAATGGAAGACAAAGATGAATTAGATCATTCATAAATTGACAAAGTAAAATAATAAATAATTGTACATTGGTATTTATCACAGTACTATTTACAATAGCTAAGTTATAGAATCAGCCTAGGTGTCCATCAACAGAAGAATAGATATATCAAGTGTGGTATATATGCACAATGGAATTTTATTCCAGCAGAAAGAAGAATGAAATAATGATACTTGGAAGAAAATTGATGCACCTAGAAATTATTATAGTCAGAAAATTAAGTCAGACTCAGAAATAGAAATACCATGTTTGTCTATCACTCGTGGATCCTAAACTTCCTATAGATGTGTAAAACTGTGTGTATACATGACACGAAACTAGAAGTAAAACTATCTAGGGGGATGGATGGGTCTAAGAGGAGAACAATATTAGAGATACAGAAGAAATGTAGAGTGTTGTAGACAGTACATAGTTAAAGTACATTATAATACATGTATGAAACATCTTTATGAAATGTATCATGTACATTGAAATTATGTTAATTAAAAAATACAGCCTAATGGGAAATATACAAGTAGTATGAAAAATATGAACAAAGTACAAATTTTGTGGGTTTTTTCCTTTGAAATTCTTCACAATGTTATGTGATATCAAGGAAATACTATGCAAGTTATACGTTTTATCTTAACATGCTTCCTTTCTAATTGGAAATATGGTTCATTATCCCTTGTTTACCACTCTAGTTGGTGGTGTGAAACTGGGAGAGCAGGGCCTTAAATGAGGTAGACTTAATCTCATGCAATAGCCAACTTTAGTCACAGCATCAGGCAATTTATACTCAACTCTGAGGGTTAAGAAGACCCACTTGAGTAAAGTGTGCAATCATAAGTACAAGCCACATGTGGCAAAAACAAAACAAAACATGTTCTTCCATAGAGGCAGATAAACAAATAACAATAGCCAACTGTAATGAATAATGTAAAGTGGACTCACTCCGATCCACTCCATGTGGGAGGGGCATGAAAACACATTCCAAGAACAACCCAAGTTATGGAGGAACAGAGGTTACAAGACTCTTGTTTACGGAGTTTCCTCAGAAATCTCACACAGGTTTGTTCATGGACCGTGTCCTGACAATCACTAAAAATAGAAAAACAAAATTAATACCTACAAAAATGAGGAAGAAACAAAATCATAGATACTCTGAAAACTAAAATCTATAAGTAAAAATCATGTTTTTGAAACTCAAATGAATAAAATGTAGACTGTAAGTAGGAAATTGAAGAATAGTATGGAAGGTAATATCAATGAGGATATCCAAAACATAACAGTAAATCAAATATTATGAAACAGTGATTATGAGTGGAAGACTGGGGCTCTAGAGACATTTATTTGGAGTTCCAGTGGAGAGAATGGAGAAAAAAAATTGAGCCAGTCATAATTGACATGTAACACCTGGGTATATTTTGAAGAAAAGGATATGTGAAGATTATCAAAAAGAAATTATTTAAAACTACTGAAGTAGAAATTATTTAAGACATACTACAGATCCCAGGCAAAGTTCTTGTGAGCAATAAGAAGTGTCAAAAAAAAAAAAGCAGAAGGTTTAAAATGCACAGCTGTCATCTAGAGTTTAGTGTTCAATGAAAGCAGAAATATATTTTGGACGCTGCAAGACAAAAAGCAGTTCAAAGGTATTCTTTCACTAAGAAGAAAATGAATTCAGAGGGATACATAGAATATGTAAAAATGGTGATTTTAAAAATTAAAAGCATTATACCTGCATTTAATCATTGGTTGGCATTGTTTTAAAACTACTTTTTGTTTGTAAAATTAAAGAGAAAGAAGATGAACTATTTTATCTGTAGTAAAATAGGAGGGTATATATTTTGGAGTTAAAATAGGCCTTTATGATAAAAGTGGAAAAATAGTTAACTGAGTGAGTTATTTAATTTGTACCTTAGAAATCATTAATGAGGTGACATTATGATGTAGTGATTAAATAGGCACCTGTGTCCTTCGTTATTTTTCTTTACACTCTGACAAACACCTGACAGAACAGATTAGAGAGGAAAGGAGGGATTGACTGGCTGTTTCGGGGCTTACCTGCCTATAATGATGGAGCGTGTCCGTAGCTCTGCCTGTATTGCTGGGAGCTGGCCCTTGAGCTGCCTACATCTTGGCAGTTAAGGAAACAGGAAGCTTGGGCTAGAACCAAAAGCTGAAAAGCACCTTCAAGGCCCAGCCCACTGTGACTCACTGCTAAGCTAAGCCATAGTCCCGTAAGTACTACAACCTCCCCAAACATGATTTTAGTCTGAGGTTTTAGTCTTTTTGTATAACAGTAAAGTATTTCACAGTGTGTTACTGTATGTTCTCTTGAAAAACTTAAAATTATATTAATTTGTTGATAATATAAATACAGTATTTAAATAATTGGGCTACTGGGATAAGAAATATTGTGTAATAGGGATTGTTACTGTTCTGAAGGAATTTCAGATCATACTTTGAATCATATTGCAGTAGTGACAGTCCATTTCAGTCTCTTAAAGGTTAAGAATTTATGGTGTATGGTGTGCCTGAGGAAACCAAGGTAGCAGAGGTTAAGTGACTTCACCAAGGTCACATTGTGCATCCTTTTTTTTCTTTCTTTCTTTTTTTTTTTTTTTTTTTGAGACAGAGTTTCTCTGTGTAGCTTTTGCGCCTTTCCTGGAACTCACTTGGTAGTCCAGGCTGGCCTTGAACTCACTGAGATCCACCTGGCTCTGCCTCCCAAGTGCTGGGATTAAAGGCGTGCGCCACCACCGCCTGGCTTTTTTTTTTTTAACTAAGACACAAATGGAAGTATGCCATCCCCCCCAGTACACTTGACAAAATCCTGTGATATTTTTATAAGTATGTGGTTTCTTTTTTGAAATAGGCAGTAACGACTGTTAGTTCTGATTGTACTTCTGTTTCAACCTATCATTGAATTAGGACATTTGCTCAACTGTCTTCCTAATATTGTCCCACCTCAGGGGCTGACATCAGGTTGGTGCTCAAAAGTGTTAACTGAGTTAATGCGTGTACTTTAGCTGCCTTTGGAATTTGGTCCTCATTGTGTTTAGAGTATTATGTTTTCAGAAATACATAACTTAAAAAAAAAAACCTGTTTGCTGGTTAAGTCTATCAATTTCCCTTAAAGGATAATCAGCTGACATTTTGTACCTACATCTGTGTTTCATCAATCAATTTCTTGTTATAGTCCAAATTTCTCTTCTGGCTCTAAATTGTATATGCACACAAGCTGCACAGTTAGTCATTTGAATATTAGCATTTTACTCTTTTCCTTTTAAAACAATATTTAGCGTACTGTTTGAAGGGGAACCATTGCTTTGATGACAGAATTGAAATCAGCCTTCCAACTGATTCAGACACTGCTCAGTGATAATCTCTCTCTCTCTCTCTGTCTCTTTCTCTGTCTCTGTCTCTCTCTTTCATACACACACCATTTTATTAGGTATATTCAACATACTTCTTGATATAAATTATTCTTTTCAAATACTTATACAAGCATTAAAAAGCCAAAATCCATTTTAGATTTTTCAAAATAGAAAACTCTGTGTAAATGGCAAGTGATTTTGTGCAGCGATACTCCATTTGGATGAGTAGAAATGTTATATAAATCACTTTTTCAGAAACACTTTACATGATTTTTTTTCTGTGTATTTATACTAAATTATTACTGTCACTCTTGTAAAAGGTATAGGTATAATACATTAATATTCTTATAGTCAAGGTCAGTGAGAGACAGATTGGTAGTCTAGTATCTGGGGACAAACAAGATTGTGATTAGACTGCTAAGTCCATTTGATACAGGGCTTTTCCTCTATCTGCATCAAGTGTCATAGAAGCAAATTAAATCAATTTCTCCTCCAGTTCAAATGGGGACTTAGATAAATGTACAACAATCTCAGAGAAGCTGTGTAAACTCCCCTTCTGTACTCTTTCTGTATCATTTGTATTTTTGATTTCAAAGATGAAGTTGTGTATATATATTACTTAAGTACATCTATAAAGAGCCAACTGTTCTTTTCACAGATGTACTAATGAAAACTACTTTTGTAGCTGAATTTTTCCTGTGTCCCACCCGGTCAGCAGCTGCTCAGACTCAAGTAAACACACAGAGGCTTATATTAATTAAAACTGCTTGGCCATTAGCTCAGGCTAATTATTGACTAGTTCTTAAACACAGCCCATTTCTGTTAATCTATATGTCACCATGTGTTCCGTGCCTTTACCTGTGTGCCATTACATGCTGCTCCCTGGACGGCAGGCTGGCGTCTCCTAACTCAGCCTTCCAGCCTTCCCACAATTTTCCTTCTCTGCTTATCCCACCTATACTTCCTGCCTGGCTACTGGCCAATCAGCATTTTATTTATTAACCAATCAGAGCAACACATTCACAGCATACAGAGCGATATGCACAGCATACTTTTTTGAAATTAAAATGACATATTTGTCCCTTACCTTTCCAATCCTTTCATACCTTTCCATATACCCTCCCTTGCTCTCATGAAAACTACTTTTTATAACTTGTTTAACTTGAAGTAATGTTACATTTTTGAGTTGTTTTCTGATAAAACATTCCAACTGGAGAATTGAATAATGCTTCATTCTCTTCTTTTACTATGTTTATAATCCATGCATGTTTCTGAGTACAAATGAATTATCTGGGATGAGAATCCTAGGGTATAAACTCCACAGAGGCATGAGCATCTGTTTTTCTGTCCCTAGCCCTAACATACATACATGATGGCCACTTTATATAGTCCAGGTACTAATTACTTGTCAGATATGTAGTTAGTACATATTTTCTCCATTATGAAGGCTGTCTGTTCACTCAAATTCTTTTGTTGTGCAGAAGCCTTT
The DNA here is from genome assembly GCA_902168325.1 of Peromyscus nudipes. NCBI lineage: Eukaryota > Metazoa > Chordata > Mammalia > Rodentia > Cricetidae > Peromyscus > Peromyscus nudipes. Next base: position 7,597 of record CABHPH010058992.1, on the reverse strand, counting down.
TCACCTCATACAATCCCATTTTTCAGTTCATGGTGTTATTTCCCAAGACATTAAAGTCTTTTTTAAAAAAAATAAAAAGTCTTTGCTCATGCCTCTACCTTGTTTTCCCCTAACAGTTCCAGAGTTTAAGAGTTTGGTTTTAGTTTGTGTTAAGGGTTTATATCTATTTAGAAGCAGATAGGTTTTTCAGAATCATTTATTGAGGAAGCTGTCATTTCCTCAATGTATGTTTTTTAATCCATTTAAAAATCAGGTGGCAGTGGTGGCACACACCTTTTATCCCAGCACTCAGGAGGCAGAGGCAGGTGGATCTCTGTGAGTTTGAGGCCAGCCTGATCTACAGAGTGAGTTCCAGAACAGCTAAGGCTACACTGAGAAACCCTCTCTCAAACGACCCCCCTCTAAAAAAAAATCAGGTGTCTGTAGCTATGCAGGTTTATTTCTTCATCCTCTATAGTAGTCCCTTGATTTCCAAGTCTCTGCTGTGCCAGGGCTACTCTGTTTTTGTCACTGTGGCTCTGTATTTTAACTTGTAATCAGGTATCATGATAGTTCTACCATTGCTCTGAATTGCTTATGTGCCTGCTAGGTCCTCTGTACTTCCATGTGAATGTTAAGAATGTATCTTCTATTTCTGTAAAGAATGTCATTGAAATTTTGCATTGATGTGGATTGCATTGAATTTGTAGAGCCCTTTTGGTAATATCCATTTTCACTCTATTAATTCTGACAATCTATGAACATGGCAGATCTTTCCACTTTCTAGTGTTTTAATTTTATTCTTCAGTGTTCTGAAGTTTTCATTATAACACCCTAGTTTAGATCTGTTCCTAAATATTTTTAATCTATTGTGAATGAGAGTCTTTTCTTGATGTCTTTCATTACTGAGAGTCTTCATCAGTTCAAAGAGCTCCTGGTAGAGTTTTTAGAATTTTTTATGTACAGAATCACATTGTTTGTAAAAAGGGATAGTTTGACATCTTCATTTTTCACTTATATCCTTTTAATGTCTTTTTTTCTCATTGCTTTGAGACCTTGAGGGCTGTTTTGAATATTAGTAGATCATATAGATGCCCTTGTTATTCTTGTGTAGTCGGGGTGCACGGAGTTTCCTTCCCTCCAGAATAACACAGTGGGCTGTGGATCTGCCTTATTGCAGTGAGATGCCCCTTCTAGTCCTGTTTTCCCCACGGTTTTTCTATCATAAAGGTACATTGAACTTGGTCAAAGGCCCTAGGTAGTTCTGGGAAGATGATCCCATGTTATTTCTGTCCTGTGTCCTTAACGTGACATATTACATTTATTTATTTGCATATGTTGGACTATCCTCACACTCCTAGAATGAAGCTTTGTTCATTGGTGAATGACCTTTTTGATATATAGTTGGATTTGTTACGTGTGTGTGTGTGTGTGTGTGTGTGTCATACACTTGGTAATGGGGGTGGGATGTGAATGCATATGTGTATGAGCATGCTGTGGAAGCTAGAATCAACTGTTCCATTGTCTGCCAAGACTAATATTTGGGGTTAGACTCTCTCACTCAAATCTCTCTTTGTCTTTGGATGGGATGATTTTAAACCACAAGCCTATAGCCAGGTTCTCTTGATTTCCAGGAAGGAAGTGGGGAAAGGATTGAGAAGCAGGGCAGGATGTGCAGACACCAATACCCTTATTGGATACAAACTCAGTCCCCAGGCAAGAGATTCTGGCATCTGAGCATCTGTTAACTGGGGAGTCACAGACAATATCTTAATAGTAGGTATCTGTGAAAGGAGAAAGATTGCTCCAAGTATTGTGGTTTTAGCAGTAGCTGGAGTGGAAGGTTATATTCTTATAGCAGGCCATAGCAGCAACATGGGCCCTATCCATGCTGAAGGTCCAGCAACAATCAAGGAGTCCTCTGCCTGTTGGGCCTTCATACACACACAACAGGTATCAAGTGATGGGTAGTGTGGAGCCATGCCATTGCAGTGTTGTGTGTTTATTACTTTATGGTGTCCAGGTGATAGAGTTACATCCTTTGCTTGGTCTGTCATGTCCAGTAAGTTCTTGAGCCTAGTTTCTATGATAGAAGTTTAATGCACTTGTATGCCCTTATGGTTTAAGTTTTCACTCCAATAAACTTATATGGAGGCCCTCTTTCTACTGTCAAGAATAAGTATCAGTCTATGCTGTATGTATTATGCCTGAAAAATGGTGTGGTTTTTCAGTCCTCCTGGGGGCTTATAGTCACGCTTTACTCTCAAAAATGAAGTCAAAAGCTACTTGTAAAATGGAGTCTCCTAGAGAAATACAGTCTAAAAAATAATATTTTGTATAGTGTGGAGTAACTTAGATCAGAGAATAGCCTGATCTCAATGGGTAGAATAGTGTATGCAATAAGATATTAGTTACTAAGGGTAAAAATGGAAAGGAAATATACTAACTAGTAATTTGCATTAGAGCTATAGATGAAAATTTGAAAAGAGGAAAGTCAATAGAAGGAGAAACGATCAAAAAGAAAGGGTGGGGATTAGGCAACCCAGCCAAAAGTTACAGGAAAACAGATAGAGGCAGCACTGTTTTACATAGCCCCAGTACTCTAGGACTGTGCAGGGAGATGCCCACTCCAGACCAGTGAGTCCTTTATCAAAGCTTATCCAAAAGAAAATGGTGTGAGGAAACAAAATAGGGCAAGATACAACAGGTGTTCTCACTTGAAATCAAATACTAAATTTGGAACATATGAAAATGAAGGAGGGGATAAGGGTGCAGAACCTGAATCCAGGCCCCTTTCCTGGATGCAGAAGCCTAGTCCAGGTCTGCTCACTACATTTCCTTGTAAGGAGCCAACTCTGTGCATCTTGTCTCTGAGGTCTACTCCATTGGCTCAAACCAGACTTGTTTTTAGCAGAATACCACACGATTCTAACTCAATATTTTCCACTTCTGTGTACAAGTTATTTATGGGTCAAATCTCAGAGTACAGTTCCCAGGATGATCTGGGTTCCCAGAGTAATCATTACAGGGAAGGCCATTTCCCTCTGGAGGCCTATTTCACTGATTCTGCAGGAGTCTTTTTAAGATGGCTGTTCAAGTGGAATGCAGAGAAGAGAGGACTCTCCCTCTTACCACCTTTTCCTTTACTGATTCAGCTGCCACAGGCACTCTCCTCCCTTCTCTCCCTGTTTTCCAGTTATCTGTTACTGAATGTACTGTGAGAATTTTCACTCTCCTCCCTTCTCTCCCTGTTTTCCAGTTATCTGTTACTGAATGTACTGTGAGAATTTTCCGACACTCTCTCTCTTGTGGTTCTGACCCTCAAATGGACTCTCACTCTGTCCTGTTTTCCAAAGATTCTTTTTTGGTTTTTCATCATTGCCCTCCTTGTTGTTCTTTATTTTAAGGACTTCTTTGATTGTCTTATTAACTGCCATTATTCATGGGCTTGCACATTTCGTCACCCATGTTGGCTGAGCTCTTAGAGTGCTCCCAACTTGCCTTTTTCTCTCAGCACCATTTGAAGTGTTGCTTTGCAAGAACTGTCATCCCATACAGCAGTGTGAGGTTGATAGACTTTCCATTCCTGGTAGTTTCACTTATGCAGGGAAACTAAAATGTAGAGAAGTAACTTGCTTGCTGTTCTGTAATAGTGTTGACTCAGGAGTCACACTGAGATGTATATGACTTTATAGAGTCTTAGCTTTTACCAACGCACTGTATTTCCTCTCTGCATAGTATGCACTGAAAATAAAATGGTTCAGTTGAACTAAAACACCTGTAAAGTGTATGTAATGTTATATATGTTTTCAAAAAAGTTTCCTTTGACAGATGATAGCACTGTAGACTTGAGGAACTGCAAATACCTAGATTGGAGAGAACTCTACATTATTCCTAAGAGCAAAGCTACCAAAGCTTGAGTAGGGGCCATTGCTCTAGTAGCTAAAAATAAATAGTAAAAAATATAAAAGAGTTATAAAATCTAAGAATTCCTTAAGGACCTTGAAAATAACCTAATTCTATTATCAAAGTTGGACACTATATATGAAAGAAAAATATATCACAGAATAATTAAGGTAGTCATTTTGCTAGTATGAAAAATGTACATGATCTCTAGTCTTACTATATTTTTCTGTTTATTGTATAACTCATTGTCTTGAGTTGACATATAGACAGGCTTGTTCAGCTAACAATTTGTCATATCAAATGTAAGGATTATACAGCTAGTACTTTAGAAGTTCAAATCTGGGCTGAAGATATGGCTCAGTGATTAAGAGTACTTGCTGCTCTTCCAAAGTACCTGTATTCTGTTTCTAGCACCCTCATCCAATGGCTTACCACAGAAACTCCAGCTTGAAGTGATCTGTTGCCCTCTGCAGATACTTCAGTAACATGCACAAACTCCCACTCAGACACATATACATAGTTAAAAATTAAGACAATTTTTAAATCTAAATCTAGTGACAACAGCAAAAAAAAAACCTACATAATAAAAATCTGTACATTGGATTCTATATTCAAGAAATACATGTTTATTGCTAACTTTTAATTTTTTTATATGTGCATTTGCACATGTGTGTATGACTGTGCATATTTTTGGATGTCAGATAACAGTCTTGGGTATCATTCTTCAGGAATGCAGTCCACCATGTTTTGAGACAGAGTCTCTTTGCAAGAGGAAGCAAATGAATTAGCTGGGAAGATAGATAGGTTTCTTGAGGGTGATATGGGTGTATGAAGATCAGAGGATGTAGTGTCAATTCAAGAAGTTATATACCATTTAAAATGACTGTAGTGGTGGGGCTGGGGAGATGACTCAGCATTTAAGAGCACTGACTGCTCTTCCAGAGGACCTGGGTTCAATTCCCAGCATTCACATGGCAGCTCAGAACTGTCTATGACTCCAATTCCAGTGGATCCAACACTCTCACACAGACATGTAGCTGTAAGTTTTCCTGTGTCCCACCTGGTCCCGCAGCCACTGGGACTCAAACACACAGAGTTTTATATTACTTACAAACTGTATGGCCTATGACAGGCCTCTTGCTACCTAGCTCTTATATCTTAAATTAACCCATTTTCATTAGTCTATGTTTTGCCATGTGGCTTGACCGGTCTATTGGCATGTTGCTTCTCCTTCAGTGGTGGCTGGCATCTTTCCCCACTGCCTTTTTGTTTGTTTGTTTGTTTGTTTGTTTGTTTGTTTGTTTGTTTGTTTTTCGAGACAGGGTTTCTTTGTGTAGCTTTGCACCTTTCCTGGAACTCACTCTGTAGTCCAGGCTGGCCTTGAACTCACAGAAACTCGCCTGCCTCTGCCTCCTGAGTGCTGGGATTAAAGGCGTACACCACCATCACCCGGCTCCCACTGCCTTTCTTCTCTCCATATCTCTGCCTGGATTTCCTGCCTGCCTCTAAGCTGCCTTGCCATAAGCCAAGCAGCTTTATTTATCAACCAATCAGATCAACACATATTTACAGCATACAGAAAGATGTCCCACAGCACTTGCCCTTTTCTTTCTAACCAAAAAGGAAGGTTTTAACTTTAACATAGTAAAATTACATATACTAGAACTATAAACGAATTTCTAAATGGTCTTATTAAATAAAAATCACGGAGCCAGATATAGGGGTGAAAGCCTTAGATCAGGGAAATAGGGAAAGCCACCAGCCAACCTTACCTCACCAACTCTGCAGCTACCAAATGCGCCAACTTCCTGTCTACCTAGGCTTTATATGCCTTGCTTTTCTGCCCTCTCATTGGCTCTCTTAACCCAGTTATCTCACTTCCTCTTCCTACATAGCTCTGTCACTTTCTGTCTGTCTGTACAGACCTCCAGGCCTCTATGGTTGGTACTAGGATTAAAGGCATGTGTCACCATGCTTGGCTCTGTTCCTTAGTGTGGCCTTGAACACACAGAGATCCTGCCTGCTAAGAGATTAAGGGTGTGTGCTGCCTGACTTCTTGTGTACTTAAAATGGCTGGCCTTTTCCCCCAATCTCCAGGTAAGTTTCATTTATTAACATACGAATAAAATATCACCACATTTCAGCACAAATAAAATATCACCATATAGAACAGTTATCAAGTAGGAATTACAATTATAATATCTAGTCCATTCAAATTTGGCAAAATTAAAGAAGATATTCTATTTATCCTATATTTATGAGTCTAAAGTTTTATATCTAATTTGTCTTTTATCATAACCAAGGAAAATTATAACTATCTAGTCTTCAACTACATCAAAGACCCCAGAAGGATATAATATTACCAATAAATAGGAAGTACATTGTAAGCAACTTCTAAAAATCTAGAATAACCCCAGAAGGATATAATATTACCAGTAAATAGGAAGTACATTGTAAGCAACTTCTAAAAATCTAGAATGACAGAGACAACTGGCTACCTGGACAGTTACCCAAAAATCTAGAATGACAGAGACAACTGGCTACCTGGACAGTTACCCAAAGTTTCTCTGCAACGTTGGGGCATCCTTCTTCAGCCTATTGGCCTAGAGTCTCTCAGTTGCTTCTCTCTGTATCCTGTAGAATGTCTGGCAGTTTCTTCTGCAAAGCAGGAACCTCAAGGACCATCTCACATTGCAAAGTTCAGTGGTCACCTTCCTATGGATCCTACATGTCCAGTTTATACAACATATTGTCAATTGGTCGACACAAGGGCATTTTTTTTTTTTTTTTTTGCCCAGTGGCTAACTTTTGCCACAAAGAAAGCAAACTCTATAATGAGTTTATTCAATGCCCATCATTCTCCTTGAACTAATTGGTGCTGCCAGGAGCAGACAGACGTGTCTCATTATCCAGAAAAGTTAGTTTTTAAAACATTTTAAATGCCATATTCTGTAGGTCTTTGAAGTGTTTGAAGATTACCTACCTAATTGAATTATATCTGTGTATACCTAGAAAACTTAACTAACATGACTGTAAGTTTGACTATCATAGAAGACTAATTATTAATCTGTATTTAATTATCCAGTACAATTTCAAATGAGCTGCACAAACATAATACCTTAAACAAGAGTAGAAATATACATACAGTATAACAAAATTAACTTTAAATTTGTATCAATAAACTAAAATCTATAGCAATTTAAAACATTTTACACAATTTGTTGCTCTTTAAAAGTAGATTCAATTATCTACACATTCATCCTATCATATCTATATCATATCTCCCTCTTTCTTTAGAAAGATATTGACTATGACCAGTAACAATTTGTAACCAATCTCTAAACAAAGACAAATATCCATAATCCATGTTTTGGGAATGTGGGCCTAGTATTCTAGGCTACTTCCTGCTGATTGAGGGCACTATATTTTTATGGGGGTCCTGAGAAAATTAAGAATTATGATCAAGTCCTGACTGGAATAGTCTGTGACACTGTATTCTCTGAACCAGTTGCCTTGAAGCTGTTCTAGATGTTGGATCATCTGGACACCTCCCCAGGGGGTTTTCCTTGATCAAACCATATTAGCCTGGAAGCAATCCATAGGTTCTCATCTTCTGTGGAAACAAAAGCAGAACCTCTTTTCCAAAGCAACGAATCCTTAGACATAAATTTTGAAGTCAAGATACCTTATATATATAGGTTTAACTCAGCAG
>CABHPH010058990.1:0-39166 GCA_902168325.1 Peromyscus nudipes | reverse complement strand
TTTTTTTTAGAGGAAATGTAGTTTATTAAATTTCATTGGTGAATGAATTCCTTTGTGTAGTACTATAATTTATTTATACAACTTTTAAAAAGTTTTACTTATATTTTATATGTATGAGTACTCTATCTACCTTATGCCAGAAAAGGGCATCCGACCTCATTATAGATGGTTGTGACGTCCCTCGTCTGCAGTATCTCTCCTCTCTCTCATCAATTGGATTCCCGGAGCTCAGTCTGGTGCCTGTCCGTGGATCTCTGTATCTGCCTCCATCTGTCACTGGACAAAGGCTCTATGATGACAGCTAGGTTATTTGGTAGGCTGATCACCAGAGTAGACCGGTCCAGGCACCATCTGGACCCCTGCCAGCAGACCAAGGTGAGATCATGATGGGAGGACGTGCAGAGATGACCAGCCACACTAGTGGAAGCCCATGAACTGTGGACTGGTGGCTGTGGAGCCCCCATGGGACTGGACTAGGCCCTCTGGACACAGAAGACGGTTGTTTGGCTCAAACTGTTCGGGAGGCACCAAGGCAGGGGGATCGGGATCTGTCCCTGGTCTACGGGCAGGCTTTTGGAACCCGGTGCCTGTGATGTGACACCTTGCACAGCCTTGGTGTAGTAGGAAGGGGCTTGGACCTGCCTAGGCTCAGTGAGCTGGGCTCTGTTGACTCCCCATGGGAGACCTCGATTTGGGGGATGTGGGGATGCAGAGTGGCTTGGGAAAGAGGGCTGGGGGTGGGAGGAGAGAGGAGGGGGGGGTCTGTGGATAGCATGTGGAGTGAGTAGAAAATTTCTTAATAAAGAAAAATGAAAAAAAACCAGTTACTTTAAAAAAGAAGATTCGTGCTACAAAAAAAAAATCATTGTGAGACACCTTGTGGAGGAATTGAACTCAGGACCTCTGGAAGAGCACTCAGTGCTCTTAACTGCTGAAGCATCTCTCCAGCTCAATGTTTTTTTGTTTTTGTTTTTGTTTTTTTCTTATTTTTTGAGAGAAGGTTTCTCTGTATAACCCTGGTTGTCCTGGAACTCACTCCATAGACCAGATCTTGAACTCAGAGATCCACCTGCCTCTGTGCCAAGTGCTGGGATTAAAGGCATGTACCACTACACCTGGCCCAACTTTTGCTTTTTAATATACTATTTTTATTAATTGTTTGAGAATTTCATATAATGTATTTTGATCATATTTACCCACATGAGGAAATGAGGTCCATGTGCTCACAGATAAGCACTAGAGAAACCAGAATTGTTAAACATGCATAATTTCTTCTTCAAGAGAAGAAATCCACACCTATTCATCTAGAAGCTAGAGTGTATGTTTTCTAATAACCTGGTGATCTTTTGCTATTCTATGGATTCAGCCTTCACCTGAAATCCCAAAATCCTTAGCATTTTATATTAGTCAATAGAATCTATCCTTATGAAAGGCATTCCCATGCAAAAGAGTTTCCTATTATGCTTATTACAAGCCCTTCCTCCCTAGGCTTAGACTCCTGAGCACTGTTTCTCAGTCAATAGCACCCATTCCTATGGAAAAGGTCACAAGTGCTTTCCTAAAGAGATGTATTTTGCTAAGAAGTTTTGATGTAGCCATGCCTAAAGCTTTGTTGTGTTAATTGTCATGTGGTAACTTTCCCCCAAAGTTTTACTGTGTTTCAATATGTAAAAAAAAAAAAAAAAAATTAAACCACTTTGCATCAGACTCCAGAAGTTTTGGCCCAGTTCTGGCTAACTAAAGTCAAGCTGAACCCAGTTGTCATTCTTACCTCACCCAAATCGTTGCCCCGCCAGCCGTGACCCTTGCAGAGACCCCCACATTTACTCCCCACTCTTCCTCTGACTCCTCTCAGATCCACCCTCACCTCCCCACTGCAACTTCATGTCCTTTTAAAAAAAATAACCTACTGAGTCTAATTTGTTCTGCCCTTATACCCACGAGTGGAGGTCTATCCCCTGCCGTGTGGCATGAAATATATTCCTCCTTTACCATTCGGTTTTGATCATGACAAATAATTCCTATGAACATCTTTGTTCACGTTTTTGGAGAATACATGCGTTAGCTTCTATTAGGTGTATGGTAGGGGTAGACTTGCTACTTGTAGGGTTTGCTTAAGCTCAGGGATAAGATAGCCCCAAGGGTTTCCACTTAGTACCCAACAGAATTTACACTCCCTTCGGCACTGTTGGTGAGGTGCATTGTTTCTGCAAATTCTTTTTTTTTTTTTTTTTTTTTTTTGGTTTTTTCGAGACAGGGTTTCTCTGTGTAGCTTTGTGCCTTTCCTGGAGCTCACTTGGTAACCCAGGCTGGCCTCGAACTCACAGAGATCCGCCTGCCTCTGCCTCCCGAGTGCTGGGATTAAAGGCGTGCGCCACCAACGCCCGGCTGTTTCTGCAAATTCTTAATCAAACTTGACATTGTTTGCCTTTCATTTTAGACAAGTGGTGTATATGTCGTCCTCAGTTTACCCTGTATTTCCTTGATGACCATGTTGAGCACCTTAGTCCATGAACTATCCAGCCAGATGTAGAATAATTCATGACTTAAGGTACACATGTACACATATATATTATGATACAAGCTCAGCACATATATATGTAAGCAAAGCCATATATATAACTTTGCTTAACACATACGCATACATTCATACATGTGCTAAGCAAAGTTGTATACATAATATATAATATAATATAATATACATGTTGAGTGTTTTATAATTCTTAATTTTTACCCCTAATAAGTATTTACTAGGTAATACCTCTAATAATAATTTACTGGAAACCCTTTTAGAAACTAGATACTCAATATTAAAGAAAATACTCTCTCTCTCTCTCTCTCTCTCTCTCTCTCTTTCTCTCTCTCAGATCTGAGGATCAAATGTAGGACCTTGCATGTGCCTGGCAATCATTCTACTACTGATAATGGACATAGGTTACAGCTCCAGACTTTTTATTTTTATTGAGACACAGTCTCACTAAGTATCATAGGTTGCTCTTGAATGCACGATCCCTTTTCCTCCATCTGGAGTACATCATTTTCTATCGTGTAGAAGAGGCAAATAAAATGGTAATCATAAGGCAAAGAGAAGTGCTATTAGGAACACCACGGTAGTATGAATATGTATTTCCCTTAACACTGGACCTCATTTTCAGAGTATTCGCAGAAAATAAAGCATAAGAATTATGAAACAGCTGTACTGGGAAGAAATGTGACCATCTTCTGCAACTTGACCAGTTTGGCAAATGTTCTACAAGTTACCTGGCAAAAAATCCAAGGTTCTTTGCTTCAAAATATCGGCACTTACAGCCATAAATATGGAGAAAACATTCTTCCCCCGTATGTAAACAGGCTGCACTGCAAGATCCTGGAACCCAATGCCTCCTTCATAACTATCCAAGGAGTGACATTTGAGGATGAAGCCTGCTACAAGTGTCTGTTCAACACCTTTCCACATGGCAGCCATGGAGAACAAACCTGCCTGAACATTCTAAGTATATAACCCTTTCTCTAGGGTCCTGTAATGGGGGTAGACAGCGTTGAGTTATAGTGTTTAAGGACATTGTCCAGAGAAAGAAAGATAATAAAAAACTGATGTTGATGACTGCAAGTTACTTAGACAGGAGAAAATGATGGAGGTCAATGGAGATTGTGTGCTGAGGCAGAATCTTCTCGCACCTCATATTACTTCTTTACATTACACTGCACTGGCTTCCATTAAGTGGAGAAAGCCCAGGAAGAGTATCAGAATTTTGTTACTAAGGCAAGGAGAAGATATTAGAAAAGAGACATCAGGGAAGAGCAAGGAATTAGGGTTCCCCAGTCTTTGAATAACCAATATTGTCCCAGTAGTAGTGAGAGCACCAGAGTTCCTCATTGTGCTGCTGTAGGTGTGAAGTGCTGGGGGTGTGGAATATAATGTATAGATGCATGGAAGTTGAGACAGCAGTCAGTGAACAGAGGAAGAGGTATTGGAAGTTTAATGACATGTGAGGGGAGGTATCCAAGAGGGATATGTTTTCAGCATTTGTACGTCATATGAAAATTGGGGGAAAAGCCATGAACAGGAAAGGATTTGGTAGGACATACCATTGTATGAATTTTGTTTCCTCTTCTTTGCCTCAGTTGTACCTGAATTAATAACAATTGAACTCCATCCTGTTAATGGCTCTGAAGATCTCCTCAACCTCCGTTGTTCAGCTGTGGGAAAGCCTGCTCCTGGCATCTCCATTTACCCTTCACAAGCCCTAGTGCCCACACAAGAAGAATACTTGACTGAGAACCCAAATACCACGGTGACCGTCACTAAAATATATGACATCTCTTTGAAAACTGTGAGGTCCTTGGGCCTCCGGTACCTGGTTGTGTCCATGAATCACCCTCTAAGAAGCGAGGAGAAGGTAGTTCCTCTGCCGGTAAATCAAGAAGGTAAGTAGAAGTGACAGCGGATCAAAGGGGCAGCTGGAACTGGGAAAACAGCTTAGTCTGTAAAATGCTTGCCATGAACCCATGGAAACCCAAGTTTTAACCCAGCACCACCATAAAAAGCCAACCATGGCTGTGTGTCCTTGTGACCACAGTGCTGGAGAGACAAGGAAGGCAAATCCCTGGGCCTCACTGGCCAGCCAGCCTAGAGCAATCAGTGATTCTTCTGTGATTCAGTGATTCTGAGAAAAATGAAAAAAAGCTAACAAAAACACAACTTAGACAGCTCCTCTAGTTGATCCCTGGCTTCCAGTACACACATTTACACACACACACACACACACACACACACACACACACACACACACACAAAGCAAGATCTTCAAAGCAAGATCCAGGAAAGATACAAAGCTACACAGAGAAACCCTGTCTCGAAAAACCAAAAAAGAAAGAAAGAAAGAAAGAAATCTAGCAATGAAGCCAGGCATAATAGCACACACCTTTAATCCCATCACTTGGGAGATAGAAGCATGAGCATCTCTGCAAGTTCAGGGCCAACCTGGTCTACAGAAGTTCCAGGACAGCCAGAGCTATATAGTGGGACCCTGACTCAGAAAAAAAAAATCAAACAATGCTGACAGTCATCATGACCCCCACTCCCCACCCCTGCAGCAGGGTTCCTAACAGAAACTCTTTCCTTAATTTATGTTTTTATCATTCATAATTTTTTGTTTTCCTTTATTTGAAGTTTGCCCATAGCTATTTTTATTTTTTGTCACATACTGTCTTTATTTTTTTTAAACTTTTCCATAACACTTTAATTCATGTTAGGTTGTTTTTGTTCTTTTCATCAATTTGGGGATGGCCATTGGCTTTTCCTTGTTTTCAAATTTTATTTTATTTTAAATTAAAAAATTTATTTATTATTCTCATATTACATCCCATCCAGAGTTTCCATTCCCTCCTCTCCTCCAAGTCCCTCCTTCCTAGATCCCCTCTTTCCCAGATCCACTCCTCCTGTTTCCCTTCAGAAAAGAGCAGGACTCCCAGGGATGTCAACCAAACATGTCATAATAAGTTACAATAAGACTAGGCACAAACTGTCATATCAAGGCTGGATGAGGCAACCCATTAGGGGGAAAGGTTCCCCCAGACAGGCAAAAGAGAGACAGCCTCTGTTCCCACTGTTAGGAGTCCTACAAGAACACCAAGCTACACAACCATAACATATATGCAGCAGACCTGGGTGAGATCCATACAGCTCCCTGATTGTTAATTCAGTCTCTGTGAGCCTCTATGAGCCTGGGTAGTTGTGTTTTTCTGACCCCTCTGGCTCTTACAATCCTTCCTATCCCCTCTTGCGTTCTGAGAGATTCCCAGAACTCAACCTCATGTTTGGCTGTGGGTCTCTGCATCTGATCCTATCAGTTGCTGAATGAATCCTCCCTGATGACTACAGGCTCCAGTCTTCAAGTGTAGGAGAACAGCATTAGGAATCATTTCATATAATGTGCTAGATAGCATTATGACATTTTCAAACAAATTGAATTTTTGTGGTTTCCCTTCCTCCCATTTTCCCCATGCCCTTGCCACCCCATCCCTCCTGCATTAGAGCCCTCCACTCCCAGTTGATTTTCCTCTTCCATGACTCCTGTGTTCTATGTCGACACCCCTGATCCTAGCCGATCACCTAATACTATTACTCTCTCTCAGTCTTATTTCCAGATTGTTTTAGACTTTACACACACACACACACACACACACACACACACACACACGGCTACAATTCACATAGGAGGCAAAACCTACAAATTCTGCCATTCTGAGTTTTATTTCTTCTTGCTTAATGTTCATGCATTGCAGACCTATCAATTTTTCTACAAATCTTATGATTTTATTTTTATTTACAACTGAATAATATTACATTGTGTGTATATACCATGTTTTTATTAGTCATTCATCTATTGATGGACATCTACGCTGTGAATATTGCAGCCGTAAGCATGGATGTCCCAGTGCCTCTAAGGTAGAATCTGGAGTCCTTGGGGCATATACCCAGGAGCATACAGCTGAATCATTAGTTATTCTCTCGTTTATTTTTTTTTTCCAGAGCTGAGGACCGAACCCATGGCCTTGTGCTTGCTAGGCAAGTGCTCTACCACTGAGCTAAATCCCCAACCCTGCTATTCTCTTTTTAATTTCTAGTGGAGCCTACAAACCAATTTCCACATTATCTGTATTAATTTGCAGCTCTGCTAGCAGTAAGTAAGCATTCTTCTTTCTCCACATCCTCTTGAACATCTGTCGTTAGATTCCTTATTTCCTCTCTCTCTCTCTCTCTCTCTCTCTCTCTCTCTCTCTCTCATATTTTGAGACAGGGTCTCACTATATAGTTCTGAAACTCATGATGTAGACGAACCTCGCCTTGAACTTACACAGAGAGATCTGCCTGCCTCTGCCTCGGAAGTGCTGGAATTAAAGGCACACTCTGCACTATTAAGCCTGGCTAGTCACATTTCTTCTTAATAGTCCTCTGACTGGGAGGAAATAGTGTCTCAAAGTCATTTTAATTTGCATTTTCCTGATGACTCTGGGGCATTGGGGACTTCTAAAACTACTTACTGAAGACTTGGAAAGGTGGCTCAGTGATTCAGAGCACTGGCTGCTCTTCCAGAGGATAGGTTTGGATTCCCAGCACCCACAGGACAGCTAAGAATTCCTTGTAATTCCAATTCTAGGAAATTTAATGCTGTCTTCTGGCATCTGTTAGCACTAAACACAGATAGTGTACAAACAAATATTCAGACAAAGCACTCATACATATAAAATGATCATAAATCAAATGCCAAGGAAAACTAATATGTGTGTATGTACATACATGTTTGTATATGTACATATACATATATATGTATATAAATTTATATGTATACATGCACACATACACACACATACATACATGCACGCATTGGCCATTTGCATTTTTCTCTTTTGAAAACTGTTCATTTTTTTAGCCCATGTGTTGACTGGCAGCTTGGGTGTTTGTTTTTCAGTTATTTGTAAATTCAGGGTGTTAGCTCATGTCTGAACTGAAATGTAGCTGTGGGCTCTTTCCTCTGATAGATTCTGTTACTGTGGAGAAACCTTTCAATTTCACTCAGTCCCATCTGTTTGTTCTTGGGGCTAGTTCCTGTGCTGTCGGAGTTCTGTTCAGAAAGTCCTTGTCTGCAATGGTATCTCAGCTCTGCTGCTGTGCATTTGGAACACAAGTTCCTGTGCTGTCGGAGTTCTGTTCAGAAAGTCCTTGTCTGCAGTAGTATCTCAGTTTTGCTGCTGTGCATTTGGAACACACTTTCCACCCTGGTGGCTTGTCAGATTTTTCTCCTCATTTTTCTTTCATCTATAAATCATAAACAGTACAAATTTAGTTGACTTAAAGTTCTAGTAAAAGGAAATCCAAGACTGTAGAACAGACCTGGTCACTAATTGGAAGGCATTGTGTTCTAGGGTGCACCATGAGAACAAAAGGGAGCTGAAAATCCCCTGGGACACTAATGCTGTCACAATGACTCATTCCCTTTATAACGACCTTAATCTACTTTCAAAGGACTGCCACCACAACCTAAGCATGTCTTGAAGGCTGCACCTTTTGATACCGGTGCATTGGCAATTATCTTTCCTCTTTGCAAAGCTAATTTTTAAGCTACCATACAAAGAATGGAATTCATTGCGGCATTTTATATATATGTCATTAAACTTTGTTCTAATTTGCCTCCTTCCTTCACTGCCCTGTCCCCTGACGTCTTTGTGTTTCCTTTTCACCCATTCCATTACTATGTGCCCCAATGTGTCATTTGTTTGAATCCCTCTTAGTGTCTTGGGGCTTTCCAAACTTCTTTTTCAGGAGGAGGAGAGGGAGGACTGAATCCAGGGGCCTTGTGTATGTGAGGCTAACTCATGCTAGGCAAGTATGGAGCTTTTTTTCTCTTTTCTTTTTTCTTCCCTGTACCCCATCTCTCTTTTAAGGTTTCTTTCTTATCTATTTTAGGATCTTATTAACTTGCCCAGGTTTGTCTTGAAATTACTCTGCTCACTCCATAGCCCAGGCTGGATTTTAATTTTTAGTCTTCTTGCTTCAGCCTGCCCATGAGCTGTAATGACAGGCCTGTGCAACTGGTCCAGTGTGGGTCGTTTACCCACCGACCCCACAGTTCCCCAGAGTTTTCTTGAGTGAGAGTAGCAGGAAATATTAGAAGGATTTAGTGTGGAGATAAACAGATAAAAAAAAAAAACCAAGATAGCCTCAAGAAAGCCTGGAACCTATTCCAATGAGTCCTGACTGACTCTGCCCTAGGGTATTTATACAGATGCCAAGGGGTGGAGCAAAAGACCTTTCCCCAGCACAGCCAAATGCAGACCATTTCAGACACCTGCACTCAGGCCCGTGGTTCAATCATCCTCTCTATGCAGACCTGCTGGGTAAAGCCACTAGGAACCTGAAAATGGGCTCCCACAGTCCAGCCTTCCTAAACGTCTTCAATCTGAAGGTTACTATTTTTTTTATTACTCTGGAAGGAAAAGTGACTCTTATCTCTTCAAATAGGGGTCTACAGAGTTTTTCACTCTTTTAAATTCATGGTTTATACTAGTTTTGTTGTATGTCCATGAGTGATTAATGACATAATTGAGTTTTCAAGTTCCCTGTTTGTTTTTGATGACAACTTTATTTATGTGTCACTTACTAACTGTACAACTAATTCATTGGTAGTATGCAAGTCAATAACTTTTAATATATTTACAAAGTTCACAATCATTAGCAAAACATCATAGAACATCTTTATGAGTTCTTCACCCAAAAAAACCCAAGGTCTCTTTTCCTTTGACAATTATTTTTAATTAAGATAGAATTTGCCCCATTATAGTGTATAATTTGAAGGTTGTTGGTATTTTCTAAGTACTTTGCAACAATCACTGATGTCTAATTACAGAACATTCCCACCACTCCCGGAAGAAACCAAACACCTTCTAACAGTGGCAAAATTTCCAGTGACTGACGTGAGTGGCCTTCCCATCTCCTGGTAGTCACCAACTTATTTTCTATGCTGCTGGATTTATCTACTGTGATTACTTCATACAAATGTTGTTATTTGGTGTGTGACTTCTTTCATGTAGCAGAATTTTACAAGGTTCATTCATGTGGTGACATGTGTTGAGACTTCAATTTTTATATGAGTAAAAAGTATTCTACAGTATAGATACACCACACTTCATTTATCTATGCTTGAGTTCATAGATGTCTTGATTATCTACATTTTGGCTACTGTGAATAATTCCTCTTGAGCACTTGTGTACAAGGTTTTCAATAGGCATATATTTCATTTCACTGGGAATAATACACCCAGAAGTGGATTTGTGGGTTTTATGGTAGATTAAATGTTCTGTGTTTTCAAGAGATGCCAGTGGTCAAACTATTTTAAGTTCCCAGCAGCCATGTAAGTCTGTTTAAGTTTTGTTTGCATCCCTGCCAATACTTGTTATTCTATTTTCAAAAACAATGAAAGCCACATAGTGGGTGGGAAGGGATCTCTCATGTGATACTCCATATCTTTTAACCATAACGATCAAATCCTCATGTCTCCACCCCAAGGAAGCAAATAAACTAATATGTTTCACATATATATTTCTTATGAGTAGAATTGTACATATGAACTTCCATGTGAATGGTTTTATAATAGCTTTCTTCAAAGATCATTTACTTTTGCTGTGTCTAAGTATTTACAGTTGACCTAATTTCCTGAATCCAGTTAAGAATATAAAGGAAAGGGTTAGGGCTATGGCTCAGTGAGAGAGCACTTGCCTTGGGCGAGGCTCTGGGTTTGATCTTTAGCTGGAAAAAAATAGAAAGAATAGAAACAGTTTAAATATGTCCTAGTCTTAGAAAAGCAGAGTCCTTTATGCTCCACTCTTGTCTCATGAGGTGTAACTGTGGAGATTTAAGCCTCAGGTAGATGCCAAAGCTCTTTACCCTTGCGAATATTTTACTCTAATTTTTATTGTTGAATTTGATTGCTGACATTTCTGCACAAGCTTGTCACTTGGGTGTTGTACACTTACTAGATCTAGGCCCTATGAACTCTTTATGATTTGGGAACTCTTTAATATTTTAAAAGGATTGTCAAAAGTAATTTATACAGATTTTCTTAATGTCTGCCAAAGGAAGCTTGGACTCAAACTAACTAGATGACTCTTGGCCTCAAACCATCTTTTATTATTCATTTTCAAAACAACCACCTTCACTATTTTACAACTTTTATTATTTCACACAAATCCTTTTATTATTTTACAACTTTATTTTTACAGTCTTGTCTATCTGATCATTGTAACTTTGTTCATCAGTTAATGAGCTTTGAACCTCTATTTCCAGTAGTACAAGACTGTCATTTTCGATCTTCATCAGACCCTTAGATTAAGCGTTAGTATCCTGGGTTTCCAATTAACTGTTTTCCATCACTTCCTCCAGAAGAGTGGTGGAAATGTCGTTCATAGTTTAAAGTTTGGCTCTATTTTCATAATTCCTTCATGTCCATGTAAACAGTAGGAACACACTATGGAACTACAGTTAAGGTAAGTGACTAATTCTCATATCTTACTCTCATAGCATCTCAAATCATTCTATCCTAATCATTTACACATTAATTTCCTCTTACTCATTTCATATTTCACAGCCAATAGAATATTTTATTTCTACCATTATTACCACTGCCTCCAAGCTAGTTTTAATGTGTTTCAAACCTCACAAGCCTTGTTGTGTTAACGTATTTCTTCTTTGCACTAATTAACAACACTGTCATCACAGTGAGTGGCATTGTTCCCATGGTTAATCCAAGATATAGAGATGGAAGTCACCCATTAGGGGCTTTCTGATGGCTGTATCTGTTAACATGCCTGATAATCAATAGCCAATATAGGTAATAACCTGTATATTGGGCAACTTAGTAATATTAAACCTATCATAAAAATAAAATAACATTTGAACATATCAGCCTAACAAAATCTCCAATCCCAAAATTTTTACCAAGTAAAGCATTATTCTGATTTTAAAACAACCAAGAGTATTAACCCATTCCTTTCTTAGATTCTCAACCCCACACTGTCTAAACTGGAAGGGAATTTGTACTTTCTTTCTAGTTCCCTGACAACTTTTTACTTTGACTTGTGACAAAATACATTGCCTAGCACCTGAGAATTCTGTAACAAGCCAATCAGCCTTCACTATTCTCTGATGTCAACAATTGTTCTCCTCCCTTCTTGATTAAACATGGGACCCAAGGTAATAGTGGATCTTTCACATTGTAGAGAAATAAATGGTCTAATTATTTTTGTTCCATAGTCCAGAGAGTTGGTGACTATCTTGCCATGAGCAAACAGATTATTTAGAATACCTATATGAAAAAAGCATTCCTGGATTGACACACAGCCTGTAGGGTTTCATCAACTCTGCACTGTGTAAAGCCTACCAGCTTTTCATTTGAGTTTTATAGGTCAAAGCGTGTTACGTGGCATACCTTGATCTTGATTTCAAATTAGTGGCTGCACTTCAAGTTTCAGAGAGCTAAGGAAAGAGGTCCCCATCCCAGTGAAATGTTCCCATGCTTAAGGCCTTAGCCTTTACAACACACTTGTGTGGGGGGGTGTTAGAGGACTTCCCTTCTCCCTGTTTCTCCTGAGCAATCTCCTAGAATCTGAAAAGACATGGGCATGAAGAGCCTGAGGTCTTTGTGTCTGCTGAACTTCAGATGCCAGCCTATGGGGACACGGCTGGGACAAAACTCAGTCTTAAGTATGAACACAGGACAGAGAAGGAGGTTAGCTACCAGAATCTACAGTAGAGGGGTCCAGATTATTCTCCAAAAGAGAATAAGGTTTAGAAGACCAAACAGACCACCCAACTAATTCTGATTACACTGTAAGTGTTTGAGATAACAGTACTCCATGAATTTTAAAATAAACTCAAGTAATATAGTTTCTTTCTTCAGACTGTACACTGACAAGGCAAGCAGCTTATTGCAAATCAAGAGAAGAATAAGGAAGTTGTGTGAATGTTTTCTTTCCTTCCCTGTTGTACATCAGTCCAAGCTGATGAGTTTTCCAGGCGTTAACGTGGTAACATAGTGGACAGTAAACCTCCCGCTACCAAACTTGTTCTACTCCTATATATTGACAGCTTCCATAGAATTCCTGTAATGAGAATGAAGTGAGAACCTGAATTCATATAATTTGGTAGGAAGGATGTTCTACTTTGTTCCAACATTAGGATATAATGATTGACATTTTGTTTTTGTAAACTCAAAAGGCTGGTGAGAACGATGCAACATTTCCAGAATTTGGTCACATTGACCCAGGAACCACAGAGAATCACTAAGCATCGGGAAATTCTGAATGTTTTCTCATTTCATGGAGATTTTCCTCCTGTTAATTCAGCTGATTCATTCTATAAACCTCTCATTAAAAGTACTCTAAACCATCTGGGGTAGCATCTACTTAATTTTAACATCCATGACTTTTTCTTTCCTTCATATTATCAGGGAGACTGTATAAACATTTTCTTCAAGTTCTTTTATGGAATGTTTCCTTCTTTTGAGAAGAAAGTTTTTAATTTAAAATTTCTTTTTCAACTTAAAATGAAAATCTTTATTTTTATTAATTAAGTAATATCTCTAGCAATTTCACACACATATATAATGCATTCTGATTCCTCTCTTTCCTTATTTCCCTCCCACGCCACCCCACCCCCACAGCTCTTCTCCCCACTACTCCCTCTCCTAGGCTTGTGACTTTCGATCTTACCTTTGTGACCCACTTTGTTTATTCAGGGCCATCAGTGGCCATATCCACTGGAGACTGTGGGGTCACTGGTGGATCGATACACAACAGAAGGCAAGGTTTTCCATTTTCTCCGAATATATCAGTAGGAAATAGTTCAAGATAGCAGAGTGGGGAAGGCTGAGCCCCTCCTCCAGCCAGGCTTGGCAGTTGATGGGCTAAAAGTGTTTTTCTTTTCAAAGACTATTCTTCGTTACCTATTTTAAAGAAGTTATGTTTTCTCAAGAGTATTTGGAAATAATATCTTGAAAGCCTTTCTTCATCCTCTGTTTCACTAACTGTCTTCATCCTTCACCTTCTGTTCACATTATGTGTTTTCTAAGTCTATTTCCTCACAAGTTCTTATCACCAGAGGTCATGCCAATTTTCTTGCTCTTTTCATTTCATGCTTTTTAATTTAATGCTATTTTAAGGAGATATTAATAATATTCTCAAGAAATATTAGAGATATTTGCTATGTTTGTTTTCTGAAACACAAGTTGGCCACCTCCTTTTCCAGATCAATTTTCCCAAGTCATAAACCTGGATTATATAAAATAAGTACCATAAGCGGTTTCCATAAATCTATTGGCTGTGTTAATATGGTTAATTTTAAATTTTTATTAAAATGCAAGTGTCAATAAGAAGTAATTTATCAATTCAAAAGAAGGTTCTGCCTTGCTTAGTTTTATGTTAAATATTGGGGTTGTGAATTCCTGATTCTAGTGCAATTCCATGTGTAGTTTTCCTGCTTTGTTGGAATTGCCTTCAGAGAAGATTTCAGTGCCAAGTTCTTCACGTTCAATCTCCTTTACCTAAAATGGCTATGTAGTATCTCATTGAAAAAGAATAGTAAAAAATTGACAAACCCACAATGTGCAGTCAAAGACAGCCGCAGTGCCTGGCTTAAAGGCATACACATTCTTAATTATATTCAAGGGAAAAAGAAACTACTCTGTAGGATTTCACTCTTCTTTTCATGGTAATGAGAAAACATGTTACAGAGTAAATTTGAATGAATTAAGCATATCAAAAAAAGCATTACAAATTAAAGGCCCCAAGATCACAAGTACAGTGTAACCAGAGAAATAACATGTTCTGGTTTGTGTTTTTCAGGTAGCATGGATCATGTTTTAAATTGGAAGTTAACTGCAATTGTATTCGCCATTTTGTTTTTCACTTTATGTGTCATTAGTGCTGTTCTCTGTATCTATTTCCGAAAGAAAAGGTAAGCTATAGGACAACCTGTGGTGACAGAGATGCTGGGTACAGTAGTGCTATTGGAAATACTATGTTTAAAATTCCAGGGGTTCTGGAAAAACCCGTCATGCAGAGAGTAGGGAAGGAAAACTCATTTCCATATGCTTGACAGTTTCTGACATCGGATACTTATAAATGTAGATTGCAGGCAAGCACTTATGTTTATGATGAATTGAGTGTAATATTCTTTTTTAATTTTTTTAAAAGGAAAAAAATTGTTCATTTTTGTTTCATGTGTATGTGAGTTTTGCCTGTGTGTGACTGTATGCTACGTGTGTGTCTGGTGCCTATGGAGGCCAGAAGAGGGTGCTAAAACTTGAGTTACAGGCAGTTATGAAATCTCCATGTGGATGCTGGGAACTGAACCAGGGTCCTCTGAACAAGCAACAAATAAATGTTCTTAATTGCTGAGCCATCTCTTCAGCACCACATTTAAGACTTTATTGAGAACAGATTTCACAGGAGAAAGGAGAGGACCCAGGACAATAGGTGGGAGGGAGTCTGTTGAGTGCAAAAAAAAAAAATAAAATAAAAAATAAAATAAAATAAATAAATAAAAATAAAAATAAAAAAAGACTGAAATTGGAAACCTGAGGGAAGTCCAACTGAGGCATAAGGTGAAGCTGGGATCTTATTTTATAGATTAAATATGATAAAATACTCACCCAGATACAACTCCTCTGGTGGACAGAATTGTATGATGGGGAGGTAAATGGAAATAGGAAAATGCTAGGCGTGACAGTAGAAACTGCAGACATAATTGATAGTGTGTGATTTGTTTTGCTGTCGTTATGTATTCTTTAAATTTAAAAAATGGTGGGGTTTTTACTCTGCTCCGTCTCAATCCAAGGAAATGTACAAACCTAAGAAGGGTGAGAATCTGATCTATAATCTAGAAGGCTCTCCCACTTGGATGTGGAAGAGAAGACTTAGAAGACAAGAATGAAGGAGCGTTTTGAAGAGACAGCTACAGCTGTCAGGAGACAGATGGGAACTGTCTAGACTGAAGAGGTAGAAAGAGGAGGAGGGGTTAAGGTTATATTTGGGATGGGAAGGTTTCCTGAGTGACACGTATGGAGAAAGAGTGAGAGGAAAGAATGATCTTACTCAAGGTAAGTGTTTAAGCATTAAAGAAAACTTTTACAAAAATGTGCAAGCATAGAGGAAGAGCAAGCTTTGGAGAGAGGATTAAGAATTCCGTTTTAAACATTGTCATTTTAAATGCCTATTTTATACTCGAGGGAGAATGTTAATTAAGTATCTACATGGATGAATCTGGGATTTGTGGAGCAGATGATAAGTTTGGAATATAGATGATATGGTCTCCATGGAGATAGAAACTTGCTCTCACTACTTTAATGTACAAACAATAGGCTAGTTCTAGTATTTTGGTCAATTTCTCAAGAAAATTTGTGCATGAATCTATCAAATTTTAATTAATAATCTGCTCCTACAGTGTGCTGCCACGAGAAGGAGTGTTTTTCAATATCTAATTTATTCCTGTAACATTGTCATGGTACCTCTAGGTCAGAGAACATGCCTGTCCCATCATCAACACCAACGTGCACACCATCACCAACAGAGACTGAGGACTTAATGAGCCACCACCATCAGACAGACATAAATGAAAGTATGCGATCTTTTTTTTTAAATCACTTGACAGTCCTTAAGTTTAAGATATAACATCTAAATTAAATCATGCATTGGCTAGCAGCAACTACCATTTTAGAAATAAGTGGAGAAAAAATGTTTTTATATTGCCATCTCATGCAGTAGTAAATTCAAGTGAGGTTTTATTAATATTAATGTCTTTAAGTTTTGAAATTAAAATTGGATTTATTTTAAATGATACATAAAAATTATAGATATTTATGGAGTACCATGTACATTTCAATAGCCAGTTAAACATATCTACTCACCCAGACATTTATCATTTCTTTGTACCTAAAACTTTTCAAATGTTTTCTGCTAGGATTTAAAGATAACCAGCACATAGTCCTTATCTATAATTACCCTCTGGACAGTAGCACAATGAAGTCTCACTGCTATCTAACTATAGCTTAGTCCTATTGATCAACCTCTTCTAATCCCTCCTACCCTTTACTAACCCAGCCTCTAGTGACTACCATTTTACTCTCTGTGAGTTTTTTTAGATTCCTTATCTAGATAAGATCATGTAGTACTTTTCTTTATGTTTCTGGAATATTTTACTTGACATGGATGAACTCCGAGTTTCATCCATGTTGTTGCAAATGACAGAATTTCCTTTTTATGGCCAAATAATATTCACACAGGTGTGTGCATAACATTTTCTTACCTCATTCTTCAGTTCTAGGCAGATAGCTTCATTTCTCATCTGCTGTGAGTAGTGCTAAAGAGAACATGGACGTCCAGCTATCTCCACAACATTTTCAACATAATGATTTCCTTTCCCTTTATATATATATCCAGTAATGAGATA
The DNA here is from genome assembly GCA_902168325.1 of Peromyscus nudipes. Classification (NCBI taxonomy): domain Eukaryota; kingdom Metazoa; phylum Chordata; class Mammalia; order Rodentia; family Cricetidae; genus Peromyscus; species Peromyscus nudipes. Next base: position 22,161 of record CABHPH010058990.1, on the reverse strand, counting down.
GCTTGATCATGTAGTAATTCTATTTTTTAACATCTTGAGAAGCCTTCCTAACACAGCATGCAACGGTTTCCTTCCCCACATCCACGCATTCACACATCACATCTCTTTTCTTTGGTGTTTTTAGTAGTAACTATTTTTATGGGGGTAAGCTGTTATCTTTTAATGGTTTCTACTTGCATTTCTCTGATGATTAGTGATGTTTAGCATTTTCTTTCTCATATATCCATTAGCCATTTTGTATGCTTTCCTTGAGAAATGTCTATTGAGGTTTATTACCCATAAAATTGAGTAGTTTATATTTCTTGAGTTCTTAACTTCCTTATATGTCTTGAAATGCCAAACCCCTGTCAGATGTGGAGTTGTAAATATTTTCTACTTTTCTAATGATAGTCTCTTTAATGCAATTGATGACTGTTTTCCTTGTGGGTCACGCAACTTCCCTGAGAGCATTTTCACACAAACATTGACCTTTGCCAGTGTGTGTGTCCTTATCACCTTTACTGACACTCAGTTCTCTGTAGATGTGTGGGTTCATCACAGCATCTTTATTCTTTTATGCTGCTGTATGAGTCTGTGTCCTGCAAATGCCATGCTGTTTGGATTAACTACAGTGTCATGGTACATTTTGAAGTCAGGAGGTACAGTGCCTTCTGAGAAGGGATGAGGTTTTACTCCTCCAGACACATTTGGATTCTTTAGTTCTGTGTAGGGAAAAATTGCACAAACTCACTTCAGTAGTACACTTTCAGTAATAGTTATTTTAATGATTTGAATTCTCCAAATCTATGAATACAGGCTATCTTTTCAATGTGTGTATTCTTTGATGTCTTTATTGGATGATTGTGATTTTTCACTCTAGAGAGTTTTAAGAATGCTGATACCATTTCAGTGTAATTCCTCCTTCATTTTCTTGTTACACATCTATTCAAGGCTTTCTCTTTTAGGAAAGCTCACAGTTTTCCCTTATATATGATTTTTGGAATTTCCTTTTATTTGTTCACTATCATGAATTATACCTTTTTTCTTTTCTTTTGTTTACATAACATTAACTTTTTTCATTTATTTTACATACAGACCTCAGTTTCCATTCCCTCTTCTCCAGTCCTCCTCACCCCATCTTCATTCAGGAAGGGGCAGGTCACCCATGGTCTTAAACACAGCATGACACATCAAGTTGAGGCAGGACCAAGTGCCTCCCTTTCTTCAAGGCTGAGCAAGGTAATGCAGCATGGGGAACAGGTTCCCAAAAGGAGGCTAAACACCAGGGACAGGTCCTGCTTTCACTCTAGGAGCTTGACAAAGAGACCAAGCTACACAACTGTCACACACATGCAGAGGGCCTAGGTTGGTCCCATGTAGACTTCCTAACTATTGGTCCACAGTTTGTGAACTCACATGAGCTCAAGTCAGCTGTCTCTGTGGGCTTCCTCACCATGACTCCCATTGCTCATACAATCCCTCCTCCCTTTCTTCAGCAAAATTGCCAGAGCTCAGCCTAGTGGTTGGCTGTGGATCTCTGCATTTGCTTCCATCAGTTACTACAGAGTATATCTGATGACAGTTAGGGTAGTCACCAATCTGATTACAGTAGATGGCCAGTTCAGGCACCTTCTCCACTATTGCTAGGAGTCTTAGCTGGTGTATCCTTGTGGATTCCTGGGTACTTCCCTGGTGCCAGGTTTCTTCCTACCCCTGAAATGGTCCACGCATCAAGATGTCTCTTTCCTTTTTCTCCCCCTCTGTCTGACCCCCAACCTGCTTCCCACACCGAGCCCACCCAACCTTCTCCTTCAAGTTCACATCCCTCCATCCCTCCCCCCCACAGTTTACCCAGGAGATCTCTTCTATTTCCCCTTCCCAGGGAAATTCATGCATCTCTCTTTGAGCTGTCCTTGTTATCTTGACTCTCTCCAGCTGTGGATTGTAGGTTAGTTATCCTATACTTTACTCGCAATATCCACTTATGAGTGAGTACAGTCCATGTCTGACTTTCTGGGTCTGGGTTACCCCATCAGAATGATTTTTTTTTTAGTTACAGCCATTGGCCTGCAAATTTCATGAGGTCATTGTTTTTTACAGCCAAGTAATACTCATTTGTGTAAATGTACCACAATTTCCTTTTCCATTTATCTGTTGAGGGACATCTAGGTTGTTTCCAGGTTCTGGCTGTTGTGAATAAAGCTGCTATGAACATAGTTGAGCAAGTGTCCTTGTGGGATAATTGAGCATTCCTTGGGTATATGCCCAAGAGTGGTATACTTGGGTAATGAGGTAGATTGATTATCAGTTTTCTGAGAAAATGCCATGCTGATTTCTAAAGTGGCTGTACAAGTTTGCACTACCACCAAAAGTGGAGGAGTGTTCCCCTTGCTCCTCATCCTCTCCAACATAATCTGTCATCAGTGTTTTTGATCTTAGCCATTCTGACAGGTGTAAGATGATATCTCAGAATCGTTTTGATTTGCATTTCTCTGATGACTAAGGATGTTGAGCAATTCCTTAAGTGTCTTTCTGCCATTTGAGATTCTTCTCTTGAAAATTCTCTGTTTAGATCTGTACTCCATTGGATTATTTAGAACTTTGATATCTTGTTTCTTGAGGTTTTTTTATGTATTTTGGAGATCAGGTCTCTGTCAGATGTGGAGTTGGTGAAGATCTTTTCCCATTCTGTAGACTGCTGTTTTGTCTTATTGACTATGTATTTCACCTTAAGAAGCTCCTCAGTTTCAGGAGGGCTCATTTATTAATTTTTGATCTCAGTGTCTGTGCTACTGGAGTTATATTCAGGAAGCAGTCTCCTGTGCAAATGAGTTCAAGGCTACTTTCCACTTTCTCTTATGTCAGGTTCAGTGTAACTGGTTTTATGTTGAAGTCTTTGATCCAGTTAGACTTGAGTTTTGTGCACGGTGAGAGATATGGATCTATTTGCAGTCTTCTACATGTTGACATCCAGTTATGCCAGCACCATTTGTTGAAGATGCTTTCTTTTTTCCATTGTACAGTTTTGGCTTCTTTGTCAAAAATCAGTTTTTCATAGGTGTGTGGATTAATGTCAGGGTCTTCAATTTGATTCCATTGGTCCACATGTCAGTTTTTATGCCAATAACAAGCTGTTTTTATTACCATAGCTTTATAGTAGAGCTTGAGGTCAGGGATGGTGACGCCTCTAGAGGTGGCTTTAGTGTACAGGATTGTTTTAGCTATCCTGGGTTTGTTGTTTTTCTATATGAAGTTGAGTATTGTTCTTTCCAGGTCTGTGAAGAATTGTGTTGGGTTTTTGATGGGAATTGCATTGAATCTGTAGATTGCTATTGGTAAGACTGTCATTTTTCTATGTTAATCCTACCTATTCATGAGCATGGGAGATCTTTCCATTTTCTGATATCTTCTTCAATTTCTTTCTTCAGAGACTTAAAGTTCTTTTCATACAGGTCTTTCACTTGCTTAGTTAGGGTTACCCCAAGGTATTTTATATTATTTGTGGCTATTGTAAAGGGTGGTGTTTCTCTGATTACTTTCTCAGCCTGTTTGTCGTTTGTATATAGGAGAGCTACTAATTTTTTTTTTGAGTTAATCTTGTATCCTTCCACATAACTGAAGATGTTTATCAGCTGTAGGAGTTCCCTGGTATAATTTTTTGGGTCACTTATGTATACTATCATATTGTCTGCAAATAGCGAAAGTTTGACTTCTTCCTTTCCAGTTTGCATCCCCTTGATCTGCTTTTGTTGTCTTACTGCTCTAGCTAGAACTTTGAGTACTATATTGAATAGATATGGGGAGAGCAGACGGCCTTGTCTTGTTCCTGAATTTAGTGGAATTACTTTGAGTTTCTCTCCATTTACTTTGGTGTTGGCTGTTGGCTTGCTGTGAATTGCCTTTATTATGTTTATGTATGTTCCTTGTATTCCCGATTGCTCCAAGACCTTTATCATGAAAGGGTGTTGGATTTTGTCAAAGGCTTTTTTAGCATCTAATGAGATGATCATGTGGTTTTTTTTTCAGTTTGTTTATATGGTGTATTACATTGACAGATTTTTGTATGTTGAACCATCTCTGCATCTCCGGGATGAAGCCTACTTGATCATGGTGGAGAGTTTCTTTGATATGTTCTTGGACTCAGTTTGCCAGTATTTTTTTGATTGTCGTTGCATCAATGTTCATGAGGGAGATTGGTCTGTAATTCTCTTTCTTTGTTGCATCTTTGTGTGGGTTGGGTATCAGGGTAACTGTAGCCTCATAAAAAAGAGTTGGCCAATGTTTCTTCTGTTTCTATTGTGTGGAAAAATTTGAAGAGTATTGGTATTATCTCTGCTTTGAAATTCTGATAGAATTCTGCAATGAAAACATCTAGTTCTGGGCTTCTTTTGGTTGGGAAAGTTTTAATGACTGTTTCTATTTCCTTAGGGGTTATGGGTTTATTTAAACAGTTTTTCTGGTCTTGATTTAATTTTGGTATGTGGTACCTATCCAGAAAATTGTCCATTTCTTTTAGATTTTCCAATTTTGTGGAGTGCAGGTTTTTGAAGTATGACCTGGTGGTTCTCTGTATGTCCTTCTTGTCTATTGCTATATCTCACTTTGTGTTTCTGATTTTGGTTATTTAGATGTTCTCTCTCTGCTTTTTGGTTAGATTGGATAAGGCTTATCTATCTTGTTGATTTACTCAAAGAACCAATTCTTTGTTTCATTGATTATTTGTATAGTTCTCTTTGTTTTTATTTTATTGATTTCAGCTCTCAATTTGATTATTACCTTGCATCTATTGCTCCTGGGTGACTTTGCTTCTTTTTGTTCTAGAGCTTTTAGGTGTGCTGTTAAGTCTGTAGTGTTAAGATTTCTCCAACTTCTTTATGTGGGCATTTAGTGCTATGAATTTTCCTCTTAGCACTGCTTTTGTATGTTTCATAAGTTTGGGTATGTAGTACATTCATTTTCATTGAATTCTAGAAGTCTTTAATTTCTTTCTTTATTTCTTCCTTGATCTGTTGGTGATTCAGTTGAGCATTATTCAGTTTCCATGAGACTGTAGGCTTTCTGTAATTTTTGTTGCTGTTGAAGTCTACCTTTAAAGCCATCATGGTCCAATAAAATACAGGAAGTTATTCCAATTTTTTGTATCTGTAGAGATTTGCTTTGTGACCGAGTGTGTAGTTGTTTTTAGAAAAGGTTCCATGGGGTGCTGAAAAGAAGGTATACTCTTTTTTGTTAGGGTTGAGTGTTCTGTAGATATCTATTAAGTCCGTTTGAGTCATAACATCTGTCAGTTGCTTTATTTCTCTGTTAATTTTCTGTCTTGCAGATCTGTCCATTGGTAAGAGTGGGGTGTTGAAGTCTTCCACTATTAATGTGTTGGGTATGATGTGTAATGTAAGCTTTAGTGATCTTCCTTTTACATATGTGGGTGCCCTTGTATGGGGCATAAATGTTCAGAATTTTGAGACTTCATCTTGGTGGATTTTTCCTGTGATGAATATGTAATGTCCTCCCTGATCTCTTTTGACTGATTTGAGTTTGAAGTCTATTTTATTAGATATTAGGAGAGCTACACCAGCTTGCTTCTTAAGTCTGTTTGAGTGGAAAGTCTTTTCCCAGCCTTTTACTCTGAGGTAGTGTCTGTCTTTGAAGTTGAGGTGTGCTTCTTGTATGCAGCAGAAGGATGGATCCTGTTTTCATATCCATTCTGTTAGCTTGTGTCTTTTTATAGGCAAATTGAGTCCATTGGTATTTTGGGATATTTATGGCCAATGATTGTTAATTCCTGTTATCTTTTGGTAGTAGTGTGTGTGTATTTCCCTTCTTTGGGATTTGCTGCTTGGGGTTATCTATTGCCTGTGTTTTCAAGGGTGCATCTGACTTCCTCAGGTTGGAGTTTTCCTTCTAGTGCTTTCTGTATGGCTGGATTTGTGGATAGGTATTGTTTAAATCTGATTTTGTCTTGGAATGTATTGTTCACTCAACCTATGGTGATTGAAAGTTTTGCTGGCTATAGTATTCTAGGCTGGCATCTGTGGTCTCTTAGTGTCTGCATTACATCTGTCCGGACCCTTCTAGCTTTCAAAGTCTCCATTGAGAAGTTGGGTGTTATTCTGATGGATCTGCCTTTTTGTGTTACTTGGCCTTTTCCCTATTTTTCTCTTAATATTCTTTCTTTATTCTGTATGTTTAGTGGTTTAATTATTATGTGGCAAGGGGACTTTTTTGGGGGGTGGTCTAGTCTATTTGGTGTTTTATAAGCTTCTTGTATCTTCACAGGTATTCCTTCTTTAGGTTGGGAAAGTTTTCTTCCATGATTTTGTTGAATACATTTTCTGTGCCCCTGAGTTGGTATTCTTCTCCTTCTTTGATCCCAATTATTCTTAGGTTTGGCCTTTTCATGGTGTCCTAGATTTCCTGTACCTTTGGTGTTATGACTTTTTTGGCTTTAGTATTTTCTTTGCCTGATGAATCTATCTCCTCTATTGTATCCTTCACACCAGAGAATCTCTCTTCCATCTCTTGTATTCTGTCGGCTATACTTGCATCTGTAGTTCCTGTTCATTTACTCAGATTTTCTATTTCCAGCATTTCTTCAGCTTGTGTCTTCTTCATTGTTTCTATTTACACTTTAAGGTCTTGAATTGTTTCCTTCACCTGCTTAATTGCTTTTTCATGATTTTCTTGGCTTTCTTTAAGGGATTTATTGATTTCTTCCTTTTTTTTTTGTCTTTTCCTCAATTTCTTTAAAGGAATTTTTCATTTCCCCTTTAAAGGCCTCTATTATCTTCATAAAGTTATTTTTAAGGTCGCTTTCTTCTGCTTCTTCTATGTTGTGTTGACCAGGTCTTGCTGTTGTAGAACTGCTAGGTTCTGGTGATGCCATATTTCTCTTTATGTTGTTGTATGTATTTTTGCATTGGCATCTACCTATGTCTTCCTCCAATAGGTGCAAGAGGTGCCTGTGTCTGAGCAAGCTGCTCTTGGTCTTATCTGTACTTGCTATTTCTGTGTCTCAGAGAACCACTCTCGGTACAGTTTTAGCTCTTGGTCTAATTGGAGCTGGCAGATTCTGTGTCTCAGGGAGGTACTATTGGTGTTGGACATTTTCTTAGTGATTGATGGGGAAAGCAACAGCCTGGATTTCTTGGAGATTCCCATGGGATTCCCTTTGGCCAACACTTCAATTAGATGTCACCCAATGAAGTAGTAGAAGTTTCATTGGGTGACAAGAGATGAGAAGCTTGGACTCTGTCTCCCCTGTTATTTGGTGATTTCATATAGATCACCTTCATATATGTATATATTTTAGGAAGTTTCTACTGTGTTAGGTTTCCATCTACCCCTCAAATGCCTCTCAATTTTATCTGTCTCTCCTTGTATTCCCCCTCTCTCCCTTTCCCTTCCCCAATTTATTCTCCCTTTCCAGCTCCTCCATTCATCAATAACTTTATATTCTGTTTTCCTTCTTAATGAGATCTATCTGTTCCCCAGTCCTTTACTCTGTACCTAGGCTCTGTGGCTCTGTGGACTAGAGCATGGTTATCATTGTGTTAACAGCCAACATCCACAAAAAAGTTAATGCATACCATATTTGTCTTTCTGGGTCTGATTACCTCACTGAGGATGATTTTTTTTTCTAATTCCATTCTTTTGTCTAAAACTTTCATGATGTCATTTTTTAAAAGGCTGAGTAATACTCCATCATGTAAATGTACCACATTTTCTTTTTCTAATCTTCTTTTGAGGGACGTCTAGATTGTTTCCAATTTCTGTCTATTATGAATGGAGCAATATTCAACATGTTTGAACAAGTGTCTCTGTGATAAGACAAAGCATCCTTTGAGTGTATGCCTAAGAGTGGTATAGCTGAATATTGAGATAGAACAAATCCAATCTTATTGAGCAGCCTTCACACTGATTTCTGTAGTAGTGGTATGGGTTTGCAATCTGACCTGCAATGGAGAGTGTTCCCTTGCACAGCATGAGCTGTCACTTTTGTTATTGATCTTGCCATTCTGACAGGTGTAAGATGGAATTTCAAAGTAGTTTGGATTTGCATTTCTGTGATGACAAAATGTTGAACTCTTGTATAAGCATTTCTCAGACATTTACGTTTCCTCTATTGAGAATTCTGTTTAGAGAATTTTTTAATTGGATTATTTGTTTTTTGATATTTAGTTTTTTAAAATAAATTTTGGACATTAATACTCTAATGTGTAGTTGGATGTCAGCTATCCCCAGTAGTGGACAGGTCCTAGTAGAGGGTCTAAGTGTTGGTGAGGGAAGGAGTTGAGTCAAGCCATGGTGGTGGTGATAATCTTTCAGTCTGACCGACTAGCAATCAAAGTGCTTTTTTATTTATACAGAACTCAATAAGCATGGATAGATTCATGTTGTTCCAACACATAGATTATAACATTTTTGTTTTTGGATATGTGTTTCACTTCCTCTTGCTCATCTTTTAGTCATCATTAATAAACTTAGAACAGAGTTATTATTTCCAATTATTTTCCCTCAAGTTTTGACATCATTAGTAAACAGAGTTATTTTTACTCATTAACCCCACAACCCAATTTTTAAAAATCAAGAGACATATGATAGCCTGTTCTCAGGCTGGTAGCTTTGGTTGCTTCATGGATGTTAGACCAAAACAAAATCTTCAAACCAGTCTGGGCATATTGCCATGTCCCAAGCAGTATATTATTAACTTTTAGTGGTCCGAGTGCCCAAGAAAAGTCTCAGACCAAAGCTGCTGCAGTTATTATTTAAATTCTGGCATAATACAATGTTTATAATTTATTTATTTATATAATTTGTTTATATGTTTAATCCTGGCATTCTGTTGTTCCTTGGTCATATGACATCACAGTGGCTCTGTATGTGATAATTTTTCTAAGAAAAGGAGGTCCTGACATCTCATTTTTAAAATCATCTTTCCACTCCATTCTTTGCTTATCAATATAAGTCTCTGTGTAGAGCAGAGGTAACTTGAGCTAATCTAACTTTGTCCCTGTATATGCCATGTAATTACCTGAGTATATAGTGGAAAGAGGCTTGCAATCTGATCTGTGGCCAATTCCTCTAGCCCACCAAATCATGTTGACCTTTTAAAGTTTTCTTTGTTTTGATTATCTTGTTCCTGAGTAATTATAGGGATGGAAGTTTCAAGAATGTCTCATAGTTTCATAAAGAGACCTTTGGCTTCTTTATGGGTGTCACAACCTTCAAGGTGTAAGGAAGACCTTCAAGTAGATAAAGGTATTTCCCCAAAAGCTGGAGGGGTAGTATGTTCAGGACTTCCCTGGGGAAGCTTAGAAGCAGTACACCTGGAAGAAGGCATAATGATTCATAAGAAATGTTCCATCAATCCAAATATCTCCAAATTGTACAAATAATAGAGGTCCCCCAAGTATGCAACAGGTGGAGATGAAAACCAAAGGTGGCACAGGGACCATCATGTGGCTCAGCTCTGCTGGATCTTTGTCAAGCAGCTGTGCTGGCCTTATAATTTTTACCATTCCCATCAGATACAGCTGTGCCAGTTGGAAAAAACAAACCAACATTTCCCATTCTGAAGGTTGTCACCTTGTATGAATGAAGGTATCATTTGCTGTGAAGAAGTTTCAAAGTTTTATGAGGTCTCATCTATTAATTGTTGATCTTGCTGTCTGTGTTTATGGTGTTCTGTTCAAGTAGTCTTTTCCTGTGCCATTGAGTTCACGGGTATTCCCCACTATAGAGCCTTGACCCCTATGTTCCAATATTTTTGGTACAATAAGGTATTCTGTACTCTACCAACAGAGAAACTTATACACCAAGCTAGCCACAAACCCTTTATCTACAATGTTGTATTGCTTGCAAGATATTCGAGGGTGATTGTGGCACAAAGCTTTTTGGGAGTAAGCAAACAATAACTGATTTGACTTAAGTCCTATTCCATGAGATGAAACCCATAGCAGATACTGCTTGGGTGACCAAGAACCCGAGTCTAGATAGCCCAGGGACCTAGGGGAAAACCAAATACTACTAGTCTGAAAAAGGAAAAAAGATGTAGTTATAAAATGACTCCTAATGATATTCTGCTATTCTCATAGATCAGTGCCTTGCTCAGCCATCATCAGAGGAGATGCCTCCTGCAAGATGGGAACAAATATAATGACTCATAAACAGACGTTATTTGGCCAGTGAGAGTTGTTTGAACACTCAGCCCTCAATATAATGTCTCCATCAAATCACTCCCCTCAAAGCTCAGGGGACCCTGCAGAAGAGGAGGCAGAAAGAGTGGAAGAGCCAGAAGGGATGGAGGACACCAAGAAAGCAAGGCGTTCTAAATTAATATGAGCAAAGCTCATATGAAGACACATGGCTGAAGCAACATGTGGAGGATCTGCCCGGGTCTACACCAGGTCCTTTGCACATATATTATGGGATTCCTGAATGAGAGAATTTCAGGGTCTCTGATTTTTGTGCCTTCTCTTGGCCTCTTTTCCTTATGACTTGGTAGCTTGTCCAACTTTGATGTAAAAATATTTGTTTTATTTCATTAGATTTTGAAAAAGTGAATATGAATGAATGAAGGAAAACCTACCCACTAGGGTAAAGATTAACAATGGAACTGTGAAAAGTAGTTCTCTTCAATGGAGTCAAACTGGATATATCCACCACTCTAGTACAGGATTCATGTTCCAGAGCGGCTGACAAGCCTATAATAGACTCCACAGGTTTTTTTTTTGTATGTTTCGATTTGCATATTGTTCGTTGTTTTTTTTTTCCTTTTTAGTTGTTGTTTTAATGACATTGGTGATTTTGTTGTTGTATTGGGATTGTGTTTTATTTTTTAATTTTTGAGAAAGAACTTAAAGTTGGGTGGGTGGAAGGGGGAGAGAATCTGGAAGGACTTGGGAGAGGGGAAAAATGGATCAAAATTCACATAAATTGAAAAAGTGATTTAAACAATAAAAAATGAGAAAAATGTTCAAAACAGGGAAAATAATCTAGGAACTGGTCAAATAAGTATATTTTTATTCTACAAAAATTCAAATTGTGTACTTGTGACCTGTAAACCTTATAAAAGACACCTTTAACTTAAAAAAGCCTTTAAAATAATACACAAAGGTGGAAACTTTCATTACAGACAAGTTGAATCAGTTTACTGCAATAGTTTGAAACAGTAATTTGTTGGGGCTGGAGTGATGGCCCAGCAGTTAAGGGCACTTTTTACTCTTTCAGAGGACCCAGGTGCAATTGCCAGTACCCACAAGGAGGTTCACAACTATGTTTAACTCCCAAAAGATCCAATGGCCTTTTCTGGTTTCTCCAGAGACCAAGAATTGACACAGTACACAGACATACGTACAGGCAAAGGAATACGTATGCATTCACTACACCACTGGACTCCTCAGAATTTCCCTGAGGTAGAAGGCCCTTCAATTTTGGTTGGGTCTATTCCTCATCCTCTTATGTGCATATATGTTACCAATGAGTTAGTTCAAAATAGTTGTTACCTCCTGCTCACTTGGTCCAATCAGCATAATGTCATCAATATTGTGCAACACCATGATATTTTGTGGAAGAGATACAGAATCCAAAGCCCATCTCACTATGTTATGGTACAGGGCTGGAGAATAGCTCTTTGAGGTAAAACTGTGAAGCTATTAGCTGGCCTTGCCAACTGAAAGCCAATTCCTTCTGGTGGTCCTTATGAATACATCTCTCCCCGCCCCCACAAAAAAAGGCATTTGTTAGATCAATATCTGCAGACCATGTGTCTTAGGGTTTCTGTTGCTGTGATGAAACATGAAGACCAAAAGAAAGGGGTTTTGGCTTACATTTTTATGTGGCTGTTATCATCATAGGACGTCAGGAAAGGAACTCCAACAGGGTAGGAAACTGGAGGCAGGAGCTAATGCAGAGGCCATGGAGTGCTGCTAACTATCTGTCTCGTCATGACTTTTCAGCCTCCTTTCCTGTAAAATCCAGGACCATCAGTCCAGAGATACTACAACCTACAATGGGCTGTGCCTTTCCCCATCAATCAATAATTAAGAAAATGTCTACAGGCTTGCCTACAACCAGATCTTTTTTTTTCTTTCATTTTTCTTTATTAAGAAATTTTCTACTCACTCCACATACCATCCACAGATCCCCCTCCTCCCTCTTCCCACCCCCCAGCCCTCTTTCCCAAGCCACCCCGCATCCCCACATCCCCCAAATCGAGGTCTCCCATGGGGAGTCAGCAGAGCCCCACACATTGAGCCCAGGCAGGTCCAAGCCCCTTCCCACTGCACCAAGGCTATGCAAGGTATCACACCACAGGCACCAAGTTCCAGAAGCCTGCCCATGTACCAGGGACAGATCCTGATCACCCTGCCTGGGTGCCCCCTAAACAGTTTGAGCCAAACAACCATCTTCCGTATCCAGAGGGCCCAGTCCAGTCCCATGGGGGCTCCACAGCCACCAGTTCACAGCTCATGGGCTTCCACCAATGTGGCCGGTCTTCTCTGCATGTCCTCCCATCATGATCTCGACATCCCTTGCCTGCAGTATCTCCCCTCCCTCTCATCAACCAGATTCCGGGAGCTCAGCCTGGTCCACAACCAGATCTTATGGAGACATTTTCTTAATTGAGGCGCCCTTCTGATTTTTAGCTTGTGTCAAGTTGACATAAAACTATCCAGCACACCATGTATTAGGGGATGTGTTCATCTGCTCAACTAAGGACTCCATATCTTGTACAGCAGCTGCAATCAGAGTCACTACCTGATTGGAGTTTTTGATAGCCAGCTGTCATTCTCCACAATCCATCTGTTTCCTACCCTTGCCAGATAGAAGAGTTAAAGGGAGAAGTGGTGGGAGCCTCCCCCTACCCCCGAATCATTTAAGTTCTTAATGGGGTAATAACTTTTGCATTTACTCTAGGAATGGATGTGATACTGTTTTGATAATTATTTTCCTTGGCATAGGCAACTCTGAGGACTTCCATTTAGTCTTTCCAACCATAATAGCCCTTACTCCACAGGGCATGGAACCAATGTGAATTCTGCCAAAATCTAAGAATGTCTATTCCATTTATACATTCTGGGACTGGGAAAATAATCATAAGATAATTTCAGAGATCTACTGGATGCACTATGAGTTGGACTTGAGCCAAAACTCCATTAGTCACCTGACCTCCATGAGCCCCTATTTAACCGGAGGGCCACATGTTCTTTGGAATCTCCTGGAGGAATACTTATAGGTATTTTTATCAAGGTCCTTCCTCAGGGGAATCTGGCTTCATTCAAGGGGTTCGTGGTCTGCAAACTTCCTCAAGTTTATAAACTGATTGACATGCTGAGTTTCCCTTTTGTCAGAATCCAATGTAGCCTTTCTTTCGTTTGAGAATTATATATGATCTTATACCCATCACACACACACACACACACACACACACCACACACACACACACACACACACACACACACACACAATCTTAAAAGCCTGGAAGCATCACAATTGATTAGGCATTACCAAAGGTCTGTATGAGTCATGCCTATATAAAAATCACTTTGCTTGTGCTGCCTATTACAATAACTGTGATCACCCTGCCTTTGGTGATTCAGTGTTGCCCCTAGGTCACTGCTACCACGGAACAGAATTAAACCCCTTGCATTTAATTCATCTAATTGAACAGCAGCATTTCCAACCCAAAGGTCTGGCACAAGAAGAAGGATGTCAACAAAACACTTTAAATGTGTTGGTGCCCCTCTCACCATTTTGCATCTTATAGGATTAGTGATGAGCAGCTCTTCTGAGCCTTCCTATTGTGGAGGATTAGGTTTTACCCAGCATATCCATTCTAGAATTGCAATTTCCCTGAGCCTTAAAAATCTCTTCATCTGCACTAAGTCAGGGGGAATTAGGCAACTCCAAGTCCTTTTCAGTAGGCCATCTTTTCACAAATGCTTCAGTCCACCATTCAAACAAATTTTTGCCACCATATTTTTTTTAACTGTGCAAGATTCCACACAAAACTAGAATATCCACTCAGAGGGCCCACATCAATAAAATCAGGCTGATCCAGTTTTATATTCTTTCCAACATTACCCCACCCCCTTAAAATCCACTCAAACACATATTTCTTAGACTTCTGCTTGAATGAATAAGCAAACTCATTAAGCTCTTAGTAGTGAATCACATCTCCTCATGAACTCTCCTTTTCTCTCGCCTCTAAGAGCCCACTTTGTCTTAAGTCTGGATATAGGTCTAGAGGCAGATATTGGCCTATGCATCAGGATGTAGTTATTTCTCTAGCACACTCTTGCCTGCCATCATCCCTGCTCCCATGCTCCCCTCCATGATCAGGATGGAATGAAACTCTGAAACTGCTCTCGACACTCCCAGAAGTGAGCAGGTAGAAAAAGATGACAGATGTTGGAAGACAGATGGGAGATCTGCTCACCACAACGATGGCTGCAAAGTGAGGGACGTCCACAGTTGGGGAGCTTTCTGCACACTGAAACTTGCAAAGGATCTGACTGAGTAAAGAAAAAGCCTTCTGCTGCAAAGACAGGCTGAGTCCTGCAGGCACTTTTCTAAGCTTTTCCCCTTCCTGTCCCATGCACATTGTGAGACCCTCTTAAAACTTCATATGGTGCACAGAATGTCTTCAGGGAGGTTTGTCACAGCTGGGGCCCAGAAGCCACAGGTTCAACTGCCACACCATATCAGCACAAACTGGGTGGTGCTCCATCCATTGTCAAACTTGTGCTTCGGGTGCCACCTGGTGGTGATAATACGTAAGAGGCCTCATCTCAATGGACAATTGAGCAGGCCGAGTGCCTACACTTAATGTACTTGAGGTTTTATATATAAACTATCACTGCCTCTGGAATGAAATGGAGTGTGGGATATGGAGTTGTATCTCAGCATACTATGGAAGACAGAAGGGGAGACAAGATTTGAGAGAGATTTCTTTTGTATTCTTTTTCAAAAGTTACTGTCAATTGAGTAGTGCTCCTGTCTCTGAATGGTTCTATAGGAGCTTTACTATAGCAAGTCTGCAGTCATACTGCCTAACTGAATGCTGGGCACATTCCTCAGTGATCACAAAAAAGCATACCATAGTATACATGTATGTTTTTTTTCAATTTCTTAAAATTTTTATTTTATGTGTATGGATGTTTTGCCTGCATGTATGTTGTGTGCCACATGAGGGCCTATATCCAAGGATGCCAATGAGGCAATTACTACCTTGGAACTGGAGTTACAGAAGGGTGTGATCATCCACTGTGTGTTGGGAATAGAACCCAGGTCCTCTGGAAGACCATCCAGTGCTTTCAACCACTGAGCCTTCTCTCTAGACCCAGTTTTCTTTTTCTTTTTTCTTCTTTTCCTTTCCTTCTCTCTTTTTCTTTCTTCCTTCCTTCCTTTCTTTTTTCTATAGGGTTTCTCATAGCCAAGGAAGACCTGGAAACTGCCACCTATCTAACTCACATGTTGTCTGACTCACAGTAAGATTGATAGGGGTCCCTTATAGTCTCTATTATGGAAACACATTTGTATTTTATTCTGTAGGATTATATACAACACATTGCTAATGGTTTGTTTATTCTGAGTTAACCTGTAACCTAGGAAGCTTGAGAGGAAAGCATGACAGGTCCTGGTGCTTGTGAACCCACCTCCTGCTGCAGAGAGATGATGAAGATGGACAGTAGAGTTGCCCCTGCTACAGAGAGAAGACAGCAAAGAGAAAAGACAAATGAGGTAATGACAATACTGACCACCTGACCAGAGGGAAAAGACTAAACTTTGAAATGTTTGGCAGCCTGTTTCTATTCCCCTCACCATCTGGCTAAAGAGTATGTGGAAGTCATCTTTAGAATGTGAATCCATTGCCTTCTCTGATGGCTGGTTCTCTGAGAAAAACATGGATTAATTGCTCAACTCTTGGGTATTGCCTGTGTTCCAGATAGCTCAGACCTCGTTACAGCTGAAGATCTTGAAATCAAATTAATTACGCTTCTCTGATCAGGTAATTGTTGGATTCTACATTGGGTTTCTTGAGATAGGAAGACTCACCATGAATAGCGTGAAAACATTCCATGGATTAGACCCCAAAATGAATGAGAAGAAGAAAGTCAGCTGAGCACCAACATTTACTTCTGCCTGCTTCCTCCCTGTAGATGCCTTGTGACTAAAGGCCCATGTTCCTGCTGCCATGCCTTCTTCACCGTGATGGACTGTGTGTGCCCTAGAACTGTGAGTTCAGATAATACTTTCCTTCCTTCAGTTGCTTCCATCATGTGCTGTCACAGCAATGAGAAAAGCAGTTTATACACCTTCCAAATTCACAATTTTCTCTTGTGCTTTATTCTCATAGTAAGGCCTTCCCAGAATACTAATATTGGCACATGCTTATCCACTCTTCTCCACACACTCTGCTGTGCTACAAAGTCTGGGAGGGACTATTACATTACAATCTTCACAGGAAGAAGTCAAAAAGAATGGTGTTAGCCAGAGGCTTGGGGGAGAAACCAGAAGGTATTTATAACTAAAACTGACACACTTCTGCATTGAAATTTGAGTAACTCTACAATGCCTACAACAGTTAACAAAGTTTTCTGTGAGAGTTGATGTCCTAGCTAAGTTTGTCTGCTTGATATATCTGAGGGGAGTCATCTGAAGGGAGAGCCTCTGCTAAGCAATTGACTAGATCATGTTGGCCCATGGGAGTGTCTGTCTGGTATTATCATGATTGTTAATTGATGTAGTCGGGTCCAGCCCACAGTGGGCAACACCATTCCCTGGGATTATATGTCTTGGATGTATAAGAGAGGTAACAAGCATGCCTCAATGTAGTGCTTTAAGCAGGAAAAGCCCCCCCATAGGTCAGTTATATAACTTGGTCCCCTCTCGATGGCATTGATTGGTGAATATTATGGAATCTTTTGGAGGCGTGGCCTTGACAGAAGGCATGGGTGACTGGAAAGCAGGTTTTGAGAGTTCATAGGATTGTCCATTTCCAGGTAGCTGGTACTTATGGTTTGAGATGGGATCTCTGGCTGCCTGTTGTCATGCTGCCTGGTCATTTAGGGGCTCTCTCTGTGCCTTTTCATTTCTGTATTGGGAATGCCTGGTTTTGAGCCACTGTGGAAGACTCCAGTAGCTGTAGTCTGTACTGCTTGTATAATGTAAACTATTTACTGCCCCTCACAAAAGAACTTTATCACAAATTCCATTGAATAGAGTCCTATCTAATGTGTCAGCAATGCAGTCTACATTCCTCATAGTAAGTATGTCTCATGGCAACATGAACCCAACTGCTCTAAATATTATCATTTCCTGCCTACAACTAGTTTATCTTTCTCATTTCCATTTCAAGGGATAGACTCAATTTATGTTTCTTGCTGTGTCCTACCCTATGCACCCTTAGAGACTAGTGTGTCTTATAGAAAACCTATACAGCAGTTTTAACTGAGGCAACACTATTGGATCACTATCAGAATTATCTTGCTACCAGAATCCTAAGCTAAAAACTCTTTCTTTAATTGCCATCTTATTGACCAAGTTCTTGTCTAATGTTTCGAATCCTGCTTTATCCTCAGTAGCTGCATGCATACTCACTTCCAACTACCTGTGTGCTTTCAGATTGTGGGCTCTATTTTTGCTGTCTTGGTACTTTTCTACATAATGAGCATCTACTGAGTGGTAAGGAGATGAGTCCTTTGTCAAAATGTCTTTATCCTTTTGTGCATCCATGCAATTCTTAGATATAATGTTGATTTTATATATATGGGTATACTGAGTGGTAAGGAGATGAGTCCTTTCTCAAAATGTCTTTATGCTTTAGTGCATCCATGCAATTCTTAGATATAATGTTGAATATATATATATATATATATATAATCTGGGTAGATGCAAAACTATGTATTTTGAAACAGTGTCCAATTAAAAAAGTATCACAGGAAGAGGAATTGGAAATTCTTTAAATGCACTTTCAAAAAATGCTGCCAAATGTATGCTTCTTACGATAGGCAATGTATTGTCATATATGTTATCAAATTTCTTAATATCAGAGAAGTAATTTCTACTAGTAGTTTACTATTCACCCATGATTGATACACTTTCTTATACTTAAAGCATACAGAATCAATGTGATCATTAATTTAACAGATTTCTGCTTTACAGTTCCCATGATGGATTCAATTTCTTTAGAGACTGTGGGCGTTTGAATAAAAATACCCCCCACAGGCTCTTATACCTGAATGCATAGTCATCAGAGATTGGGACTGCTTGAGAGGGACTTGAAAGTCTGGCCTTGTTGGAGCAGATGTGGCCTTGTTGGGGGAATTGGGTGGAGTTCAGCATTTCAAAAGCCCAACCCAGTCCCAGCATTTCTCTCCTTCTGCTGCCTGTCAGTCTGTGGGACTCTCAGGTACTTCTCTAGCTCTATGTCTGCCCGCATGCCACCATGCACACCATTATGCTCTTGCTCTGATGGCAATGGACTAGACCTCTACAAAGGTAAGCAAGGCCAAATTAAAGCTTTCTCTTATAAGAGTTTCCATGGTCATGGTGTCTCTTCACAGCAACAGTGGCTAAGCAACACTGACTAAGACAGAAGTTGGTATCAGAGAGTGGTGTATTGCTGGGACAGGCCTGATCATGCCGCATATTGGTGGAATACAAATTTGGGGACTTTGGATTAAGAAAACAGTTGAAGCTGTTTAGCTGGGCTTAATGGACCATCCTAGCAGGAGGATTTTCAAAAGACAGTGCTGAGGACAATTTCAAGTGTGAGGGTCTAGCCCAAGAAGCTTCAGTGGGGAAGACTATTAGTTAGCGTCCTAGAGACTGTACTTGTGATATTTAGGCAAAGAATGTGGCTGCCAACTTGTGGAAAGGATTTAAAGAAAAGCTTAAGTAGTGAAGGAAACCATTGGCAACAGAAGGCTGGTGCAAATATATTTGAGTGAGGGGGCCGAGTTCCAGGCCCAGCAAGCAGCAAAACTTGGCAGCTTTGGCCACATGGTTCTGGCTTTAAAGTCAAAGATACAAAAAAGGGGTTATGGAATCTCCCTCTGCAACTATGAAAAGCTGGTGAGGCCAGGCAAGTGTCCGGGGTGTCTTCTGCATGTCAACCCAGAATGGCCATTTTCTGAAGCTGTGAAAGTAAAACCTGTATTTTGCTTGAGACCCCAAGATGTTGGAGATACCAGACTTTTTGGGGTACCTGCCAAGAGAACTGCTGACTGGATGTGGAACCAGCCTGGCAGAGAAGTGTGTTACAGTCAACAAAGCTGAAAGTAGTTGGGGATCTCTAGAGTGCTTTGACATTAGACATGGATTTGCAGAGTTTGCTCATATGGTTTATGATTTGCTTTGGTCAAGTATTTCCTCACAATTTTCAGTTTTGATGGTCATCTTTTTTGTTTTTCCTCATAAAAGTTAGGCATAGGTTTATCATTTAGGTTAGAATTTCTGGAACCTTCTGTTCTGAACTTTGATTCTCCTGTCTGTTTCCTTCAATTATACCAGTTATTGAATCCTAAGTCTAACCTAATAGTAATTATACTGTGAATGCTTTAAACCTGACAGAGGTGAAGGATACTGATAACAGACATGACACACCTCTTTCTGGGACTGGATATTGTTTTATTCCTTCAAATTAAAATATTATAGGAAATCTATGAATTTAGGTATAAAATTCTAATTTCCTATTACTGTTACTTTCCTTCATTCTAAATGATAGGAATTGTAAGACTTGTCCATAGAATAGAGTAAGGAGCGGGGTGTGTTAAGTTACCTCTAACAGTACAGATTGAAGATAATATCGTATCGGGATGATTTCAGGGAGGTCCCGAGGAGTGCTCAGAAACACACTTTTCAGAAGATCCAGCCATGTGTTACTTAGTTTGACACTTTTGAATTGTAGTTGATTTCTCAATAATTTCTTCCATCCGCATGTTTAATTAGCCTGCCTCTAACTCGGTGTCTCTCTGCAAAACTCAAAGGTGATCAAAGGAAATAGGGAGTTTCTTCTTGGTGTCCTCCTAATGCTTTGCTAAAAGAGAAGAAAATCACACATTTCTCCTTTAACTATCTCAAGTCCTCACTCAAGGTCTGTAAACATTAGTGATGTGTCTCTTTTCTGTGGTGCTTGCAAATGAAATGAAGTGGAAAAGGCAGAATCCCAGGTGATAGAAACTAGCCAGCGATGCCATGAATTCTCTTACAGTGCTGAGTGCTACCCAGTCATTGCCCACCTTACATCTGTGTACCTACCCAGAAGGTTTCTTCACTTAACCTTTCTCCCAACTTTGAGACCACAGCTAGTGCAGGTTACTCATCTCTGGGAATGCAACACTGAGTTCATCCTCAGTGTATTCTGCTGTCTGGAGAGGTGAAGGAGCATTTTGATTTGCATCATAATTTCAACATGACAGCAGTAACAGACCATGCTGATAGTCTTTTCTCCCAAGAAGAGCATCTGAAGGCCAGGATTCTGGTAAGAGTTTGAAACAATAAACAAAGCCACATCCAGAGACTTATCTGTAAATAGAGGTAGAGATTCTATCTGGACTGCCCATTCTCAAATAGGCACACAGTAGCTTTTATTAATTATAAATGCATGGCCAATGGCTCAGGCTTATTACTAACTAGCTCTTACATTTAAATTAATCCATTTCTATTAATCTATTTATTCCCACATGGTCCATGACTTACCAGGATCTTTGGCATCTTTGTCCCTTGGGTAGTTGGCTTATATCTCCTGACTCTGCCCCTCTTCCTCTGAGTCCTCAGTTTGATTGTTCTGCCTAACCTTATCTTGCCTTGCCATAGGCCAAAGCAGCTTTATTATCAACCAATCAGAGCAATACATATTCACAATATACAGAAGTACCATCACACAGCATTTCACACCTTTGGGACATCAGCTAGTGCAGGTAACTCATCTCTGGGAATACAACACTGAGAAATTCATCCTCAGTTTACCCAACTGTCTGGAGAGGTGAAGGAACATTTTGATTCGCATCATAATTTCAACAAGATAACAATAACAGACTATGCTGATAGCAAGTAGGACTTTCCTTTCTCCCAAGAAGAGCACCCAAAGACCAGGAATCTGATGAGTTTAAAACGATGAAGAATAGCCACATCCAGAGACTTATCTCTTCCCAAAGTATGACTGTTTTACCTCAAAAGTTTTAAGTTTCAGAGTCCAGGACACACACATATATAATATTGTGTGTGTGTGTGTGTGTGTGTGTGTGAGAGAGAGAGAGAGAGAGAGAGAGAGAGAGAGAGAGAGAGAGAGAGAGATTCTTTTCTGGTTAAAAAACATTTGGAGAGAGAAATTAAATTAATATGTGCTTATAGCTAACATTGAAATACCTATGTAAACAAATCACCCACATGAATCTCATCCAGTGGTTTCTCTATGCTTTCTTTATACTGGTGAGCTCATTCTCTTGGAAGAATGCTGCATGATGCTTTCTCCCTGTAGCTGCATCATCAGCATCAAGTAGACCTGTACACAATGTTCACAGAGACTGCATCACCTGAGCACAGACTCCATGATCAGGTGGCCTGGACCCAGAGGTCCAGCAAGCTTCCCTTTGTAGTGTCATAGCCTCCTTTCTCTAACTGATTGATTGGTTTTCAAATCCCTGTAATTTTCTAGCTGTGTAATTCCCCTCTGCATTTATTATTTCCTAAAATTCCCTGTGGAGCTATAATGATGCAGAGTCGTCTCCTCAGAGGTCGCCTAGATGTCTCAGGTGGTTTGAATTGTACCTATTTAACAATCACTGCAACTATCATAGTTCAAGGGCAACAATTGCTCAGTTTTCAGTCTCAAAGCCAAATTCTGATTTTGATTAGGTTTTTGTGACAAAGATGCCTGCAATCAGTAATACATCTGTAGTCAGCAGATTTTGTTTTCTCTAGCAGTTAGGGTGACTACTTACCAGGTGGAACCACGGGGCACATAGTTAAAATGATGCTACAAAGTTCTCCCTATAAGACCTATGGTGGGTCACCTTGCACAGCTTTGAGGCATGGGGAGGGGCTTGGACCTGTCTCAACTGAATGTACAGGTTCTGCTGACTCCCCATGGGAGGCCTTACCTTGTTATAGGAGGGAATGGGGGGGGTGGGTTGTGGGGGAAAGTCTGGAGGGGTGGGAGGAAAGAAGAGGGGA
>CABHPH010058976.1:0-11541 GCA_902168325.1 Peromyscus nudipes | reverse complement strand
CTCCTGATTTTGGGAAGATATCTTTATCTACTTGAAGGTCTTTCTTACGCCTTGGAGGTTGTAACACACATAAGATCTCTTTATGAGGCTCTGAGATATTGTTAAAACATCTGTCCCTGCACTTTCTCAGTGTCTTAGTTAGGGTTTTTATTGCTGTAAAGAGATACCATAACTGTGGTAACTCATAAAGAAAACATTTAATTGGGGTGGTTCACTTACATTTTCAAGGTTCAGTCAATTATTATCGTGACAGGGATTGTGGCAGCATGCAGGCAGGCATGGTGCTGGCTATATCTTGACAGGAAGACAGCAGGAAGTCAACTGACAGTCACACTGAGGGAAGCTTGAGCAAGAGAGACCTCAAAGCCCACCCCCACAGTGGCACACTTCCTCCAACAAGGCCACACCTCCTAATAGTGCTACTCCTTTTAGGGGCCACTGTAGATGTAACCAATCGTCTTATTAAATAAGAAACACAGAGCCAATGTAAAGATAAAAGCCCAAGAGGTCAGAGCTAAGAGTCTTACCCTCCTGCTGCAGCTAGCTTCTTCAGCCAAGAGACTTCTCGGAAAAAGAACTACTTCCTGTCTGTTTGTCTTTAAATACACTCTCTGTTCTGCCCTCTCATTGGTTGTAAACCCAACCACGTGACTACTTCGTCACTGCCTGTCTGTACAGACCTCCAGACACACATTGGAGCGTGTGTCTCCAATGCTGGCTGTATCCTTGAACACACAGAGATCTACCTAGCTCTGCCTACCAAGTGCTGGGATTAAAGGCGTGCGCCTCCTTCAGCAAATCCTACCGGCATGCACCACCACAACCGGCTTTCGTTTTGGCTCGCTAATAGCTCTGACCCCTAGGCAACTTTATTTATTAACATACAAATAAAATCACATTTCAGTACAAATAAAATACCACTATAGGCCATTTTCACTCAAACCACCACATTCCACTCCCTGGCCCCCAAAGGCTTATAGCATAATGCAAAAAGTGCACTCAGTCCAATTTCAAAAGTCCCCATAGTCTATAACAGTCTTAAACTTGTTTCAAAGTCCAAAGTCTCTTCTGAGATGCATGACAATCTCTTAATTGGAATCCTCCTGTAAAAATCAAAATAAAAAAGCAGATTGCATACTTCCAACATATAATGGTGCAGGATATACATTACCATTCCAAAATGCAGGGAAGGGAGCAAAGCAAAGGAATACTGGATAAAAGTAATACTGAAAACCAGCTGGGCAAACTCCAAACTCTGCAGCTCCATGTCTGACGTCAAAATGCTCTCAACATCTCCAACTCCATTCAGCTTTATTGACTCCAACACACTTCCTTCTCTTGGTCTGGTTCCACTCCCTGTAGTAGCTCTTCTCAGCAGGTATCCCATGACTCTGTCTCCAAGGCAATCTAGGCTTCCACTTCACAACTTCATGCAATGACCTCTCTACTAGGCCTCCATTCAGGGACACCCCTGACACATCCCTGGCCTCAGTGGCTTTATTCCACAACTCCTTTCTTCTAGCCTTAACTCTAAAGCCAGAACCATGTGGCTGAAGCTGCCAAGTTCTGCTGCTTGCTGGGGCTGGAACATGGCCCCCTCCCCCTTTCAATTATATCTTCACCAGCTTTCTGTCCTTCATTGCCTAAGCTTGGCTGTCCTGAAACTTGCTCTGTAGACTAGGCTGGCCTCAAACTCAGAGATCTGCCAGACTGTTTTCCCAGTGCTAGGATTAAAAGTGTGTCCCGCTACACCCAGCTCGAAGCTTTTCTTTAGTTCCTTTGCACAAGTTGGAAATATAGCTGGGTGGGGTCTTACCCTGAGATCACCACTCCTTTTACTCCACTTCTTAATCCATTCATTGCCTGAAACACAGAATTTAGCTCTATTCCACTTCCTGGTGCTCTTTTTCTCCTCAAAATTTTCATTTTGTAATTTACCCTGCTCGGCTTGCTCCTTTCCTTTCTGAATCTTCATTGGAGTCACCACTAAAAACAACGCGACAGAGTCTGTACCAGGTTGTCTTGAGACTTCTTCTACCAATGGAATTAATCCAAAATTCTTCACTTTACCCTGAGGCAGATTCTTAAGACAAGGGCAAAAGGCAGCCACTTTCTTCACCTTAATATCACAAGAATGGTGTCTAGGCAACATACTAAAATTCTCTGAAATCTCTTGAGTGAGTGTAGGCAATGTTTCCCCATCCCAGCAACCACTTCCAAATTACCACATGGAGGGTTATATTACTTATGAATGCTTGGCCGATGCCTCAGGCTTATTACTACCTAACTCTTACTTTTAAATTAACCCATATTCCTTATTTATGCTCTGCCACATGGTGGTCCTTTTATTAGCATGGCATGCTCATTTCCTGCTCCCTCTGTATCTGGCTGGCAACTCCTGACTCTGCCCTTCCTCTTCCCAGCATTCTCTCTGTCTCAGGCTGTCCTGCCTAATCTCTTCCTGCCCAGCTATTGGCCAATCATCTTTTTATTAACAATGAAAGCAGTACATATTTACAGTGTACAAAGATTGTTCCACAGCAAGTGAGCATGCCACAGTTCATCAAATCACACCCAGCACCACTGTCTTCCACGCTCTTCCAGGCATGGCCCGTTAAGCAGCACTTAAAACGTTCGACTGCTTTTCTAATCCACAGTCCCAAAGACCATATCACTCCAAACAAAAGCATGGTCAGGCCTATCACAGCAATACCCCAGTCCCTGATACCAATTTCTCTTTTAGTTAGTGTTTTTTATTGCTGTTCAGAGACACCATGACCATGGCAACTCTTACAAATGAAAACGTTTAATTGAGGAGGCTTCCTTACAGTTTCAGAGGTTCAGTCTATTATCATCATGATAGGGAGCATGGTGGCATGCAGCCAGACATGATGCTTGAGCTTAGAGTCCTACATCTTGCAGGCAACAGGAGGTAGGCTATCACACTGAGGGAAGGTTGAGCAAAAGAGACTTCAAAGCCTCCTCCTGCCAGTGACACTCTTCTTCCAACAAGATCACACCTCCTAATAGTGCCATACCCTTTGGGGGCCATTTGCTTTCAAACCACCACACTCAGAAACAAGATAGTAACAGTAAACTTAAAAGGTCAACAAGATTTGGGGGAAAGTTGGCCACAAATCAAATTACAAGCCTCTTCCTACTATATGCTCAGGCGATTACATGGTATATTCAGCAACAAAGTTAGATTAGCTGAAGTTACCCCTGCCCTACACAGGGACTTACATTGGTAGACAAAAAAATGGTATGAAAAGATGATAAAAGAATGAGGTGTCCAGGACCTCCCTTTATTGCTGTGGAACAATCCTTTTCTACACTATGAATAAATATTATTCTCATTGGTTAATAAGAAACCGATAGGCTGGTAGCTGGGCAGGAAATTAGGTGGGAAAGCCAAACTGAGATTGATGGGAAGAAGGAGGGAAGAGTCAGGAAAGATGCCAGCCAGCCAGCCTCCCAGGAAACAAGACATGTTAGAGGACAGGTAAAGCCATGCCCCACGTGGCGATATATAGATTAATAGAACTGATTAAATTATAAGAACTAGTTAGTAACAAGCCTGAGCTATCAACTGAGCATTTATAATTACTATAAGCTTCTGTGCAGTAATTTGGGAAGCAGCTACCAGGTATTCAGGAACAGGCATTCTGGACAGGAAAACTTCACCCACACTTTGTTCTGTTAGCTCATGCAGAGCCACTGTGCTATCACATGACCAAAATCAAAAGAATGCCAGGATTAGACATACAAATTTCATAAGGATATAAAATACAAACATTGCATTATGCTGATAATTAAATAATAGCTGCAGCAGCTTTGGCCTGAGGATTTTCTTGGGCATTCTGACCATTAAGAGTTAATAATATACTGCTCAGGACAAGGCAAACTGCCCAGGCTGGCTTAGATATTTTCTGTCTAGCATCCTTGAAGCCATAAGAACTATCAGTCTGAAAACAGGCTGTCATATGCCTCTAGATTCTTAAAAATTGAGCTGTGGGGTTGGTATGAGTCAGCATGATTATAAAAGATAGCTCTGTTTATCAATGATGACTGAACTTGAGGAAAAATGATTGTAAGAGATAACTCTGTTTGGTCATGATTTATCAATAATGACTAATCTTATGACCCCCCAGATGTGCAAAAGAAAAAGTTAAACACATATCCATCTGGAAACAAAAATGATATGATCTATTTTTGGAACAAGATGAATCTACCCTTGCTTACTGATGTCGACTACTAGTTAGTGAGGCTGCAAGATTCTTTCTACCACCATGGCCTGGCTCACTTCTTCCTTCACTGACTCCTTACCTCCTCTCTAGAACCTGTCAACTGCCAGGGCATGGCCAGGCCAAGACTAGAAATTTTTTTAAGGGGCTATTTAGAGGAACATTTGGAACTAAGAGAGAACTATAGTGAAGACAGCAGATCTAGTAGAATGTAAATGTAACCCTAATAGTTATTGGTAGAGTCAAAGATACATTACAGTTTGTATAATATAGTGCCTTGACATCTGAGAATACAGAAGCAGAAAGCTCATCCTGCTCTCTTCTCTGAGCACAGCATGAGATTCCATGTAAGAGGGGAATCCACCATACCCAGAGAAAAGGAACACCATTATCTCTGAAGACATAGATAGGGTCAGAGAGAAGAGCTTCAATAAACAGATCTTGCTACACCTCCACACCCAGTGTATTACTATTAGATCGTGCACTCTTTGTTCAGCTACATTTCTCCAGGAAGCAGAAGAAAGAGAAACAGAAAAAAAGATGGAGATCCCACAAGGTACTTCAAGAGCACAATCCAAATGACCTAAGTACCTGCCATAAGGCTTCACCTCTTAAAGATACATAGCCCCTTCCAGCAGTTTGGTGCTGGAAACTAGGCAATTAATATCTCTGCCACTAGCTTGTTGATACCTACTTATTATCTCTGCCCACTCATTCATAAAATTTCTCTGAACCTTATGAATGTTTTTTCTAAAACAACTATTTTAGTATTGTTTTTATACAACTATGAATTTTATTTTTTTCACTTTATCTGGCATGCTGTTCACTTTATCTTGGATTTATCTGACACTGTTCAGTCACAGCCAGATGGACACCCCCCCATTATAGCCAACAGTATTTTATCCAACAATATACTAACATTGTTACTAACAATAAAAGGGAAATAGTATTACTTTATAGTTTTGTCCTCATCTCAACCATATTGTTTCTAAATAAAAATGCATGATAGACATTTAAATTTTTGAGCTGATGCAGCTTAAGAACACTATAGCAAGTTCAGTTCAATAGTCCTTGTCTGCGATCCCAGCACTTAAGAGACTGATACAGGAAGATTGTGCAGTGGAATTAGGCTATACAAAAAGTAGAATATTAATGACATTAGTCAATTTCTGGTATTGAAAAGGCCAAAGACAATGTAACTTAGAACA
Source organism: Peromyscus nudipes (assembly GCA_902168325.1). NCBI lineage: Eukaryota > Metazoa > Chordata > Mammalia > Rodentia > Cricetidae > Peromyscus > Peromyscus nudipes. The sequence goes on along the minus strand of CABHPH010058976.1, from coordinate 6,089 downwards.
GTATAGGGGCTAGAAAGACAAATTTTCCTTGATTCTTTATTCAGAACAATCATGGGAAAGTTATATTTCAAAATCAGTTTTTTATTTTATGGGAAATGATATTACTGAAGTAATTTTATAACCTGAGGAAGACCTATTATCCTAAGTTAAATCTTACAACTTAATTTTGAAAAATATGTTACCTTTAGTAAGACTTTTACCATTGGTTGGCAAAATGTTGTGGAATATTCCTTTTCACTGTATAAAGATATGTCACTGTGATTGGTTTATTAAAAAGCTAAATGGACAATAGCTAGGAAGGAGGTACAGCAAGGACTTCTGGACAGAGAGAGCTCTGGGAAGAATGCAGAGTTCCAGCCAGACAGAGAGGAACCAGCATGGGGAGTACAGAGTAAAGGTAACCAAGCCACATAAAAGAACATAGATTAAAAGATAGGGGCTAATTTATGTTGTAAGATCTAGTTAGTAACAAGCCTAAGCTATTGACCAAGCTTTTATAATAATAAGTCTCCATGTTATTTGGGGGGGAGCTGACAAAATGGTATAATATGGCACCCAACATGGGGCCATGTATATCAATGTAACACCTGAAAAAGCTATAAAAAACGTTGTAAACATACAAAAACAGAGCCAAATACAGCCTCCTAGTCTCATGTCTCTCATGATGGCTGTGGTACAGAGACACTTCCCCTGGAAGCTGCCTGCATGCTTGAGCCACCAGTGTGCCATGAGCTAAGCCACATGGCGATTTTATGTTTTGCTCATGCAGCCGGGTGATGGTGGCGCATGCCTCCAATCCCAGCACTTGGGAGGCAGAGGCAGGTGGATCTCTGTGAGTTCAAGGCCAGCCTGGAACTCTGAGAGTTCCAGGACAGCCAGGGCTGTTACACAGAGAAACCCTGTCTTAAAAAACAAAAACAAACAAAAGATTTGCTTATGCAGAGAGAAAAGGTTACAGATATGCAGTAAAGCAAGTTCAGATGGACAAAAACCTCTAAACAGGTTACAGTATGTTTAACAATGTACATAGGCTTAAGGAAAAAGAAAAAGGATGTAAATAGTCATAAAAATAGTTTAAAAATAATAAAGTCTTTAAAGAGAGAGCAAAGTAATAAAAAATAAGCCACGTAAGGATGGAAAATACACAGAGAGTCTGGATCCTATATGGTGTCTTGTTAGCTTTAAATTTTTAAATGCTAATGTGTTAAAAAAAAATAGCTGCTGAGAGATAGTGGATTATGGAAACTGCTAAATTAAACCAACCTATATATTTTACAAATATCTTAACTTCAAAATGGAATTCAGACAATGTGTTTTGTTGGAGGAAGGTTATGTTTCCATAGGAAACAAAAGGCTGTGGATTCCTTCCAGATTAATAGAGACCAAATTTGATGGGGGGAGATCTCTTGAGTATCTTGGCTACAGACATGAGGGAGGAAGCCAAAAAGGACCACAGGATAGGTGACATATAAGCTGATCCATTGACATGGGAACAGCTCTGAGATGAGAAGAGACACAATAAATCTCATTGGCTACAGAGTCCTCATGACTTATGATTACATGCCATCCTTTCATATAGCATGGATAGAGATTTTTATTAGTTTGATTAGACAGTCCAAATGGACTTATAAGGTCGACAAATGCCTTTTATCTGCTCAACCATAAAACAAAAAATTCTCTTTAACTGACTTGTGTTAATATAGATATGTATGTTATCTTTGAAAGCTTATGAGTTTTTAGAACAAGGCGACCAGACATCAATCAAAACAGGTGGCCCAGGTGATCCAACATCTCAGAGTGCCTCTGTTACAGTCTCCTCAGAGTTCTGCATCCAGAACAGCTTCAAGGCTGCTGGATGAGATGGTGCAGCCTCACAAACTACTCCAGCTAGGATTTCAGATAAGCCTTGCACTTTACCATTACACAGAGACTGGACAACAAATAATACAGCTAACTGTCCCAGGACTTGACCATTATCCCAATTTTCTCAGGGTTCCCTAGAGATGCTGTTGCCTTCAGACCAAGAAGAAATCTAGAGAACATGACATTCACATTCCTAAGAGGTGGGGTGGGTGGTTTTTGGTCATTCAGTGGGTTATGGATATCTGTCATCATTTAGGGTGGTTGGTTACAAGTTGTTATTGGTAATGGTTAGGAAAAAGCTAAACAAAAATTATATTCAGGGATCTTGTTAGGAAAAGAAAAGGGAAGATATAGAAATGATAGGCTAAAAGGGTAGATTATTGAATCTACTTTTAAACTAAAAAAGCAACTACTAGTCTTAAGCATCTTACATTGGTATGAGTTTTTATATTGATACAAATTTAAGGTTATTTTTGTTAGAACATACTGTACATATGTCTCTTCTCTTTAAGATATTATTCCTATGCAGCTCATTTAACAATGTAATGTAAATTTCTAGTCCTTGAAAGTTATTACAAACTATTTAGGAAAATAGAGAAATGCAGGTTACTACTTAGTTACCTATAACAATCAAACTGTTGTCATGTTAGATATGTTTTCAAGGTCAAATAGAGATATATTTTAGATAGACAGGTGGTCTTCAGACACTTCAGAGGTCTACAGAATATGGCATTTAAGATGTTTTAATAAACATAAGTCTTTTCATGACATCTCCTGGCAGCACCAATCTACTTCAGAGAAGATGGTGGGCCTTGAAGAATCTCCATATGGAGTTTACTTTCTTTGTGGCAAAAGCTAGCCATTTGGATAAGAAACAGCCCTTGCCTCAACTGCTGACAGTATGCTGTCCAAACTGGATAAGCAAGACACAAAAGAAAGTGACTGCCAAACTTTGCCAAGATGGGGTAGGACAGTCCTTCAAAAGTCCTGCTTCACAGAAAAAAAATCTGTCAGATATTCTAGGCCTGTAGGCCGAAGATGGATGCCCCAACATTATAGAGGAACCTTGGGGTGACTGTCCAGCAGCCAGATGTCTCTGTTGTTTCTTAGTTTTAGAAGTTGCTTGCTCTGTACTTCCTGTTTACTCAGGCAATATTATATCCTTCTTGGGTCTCTGATGGGGATTAAAGACTTGATAGTTATAGTTTTACAGTTTACCTTGTTACCAAATTCAGGAAAAAAAAAACAAAATTCACAAAAGTATAAGGGTGAGAGACATAAAAACTTAAATTGTTTATTTAAAATATGTTTTGAGGTCTAAAAAAAGAGTTTTGGGTTGGTAATACAAGTTAGGATAAAATGTAAATTAAGTCAAAACTTTGGACTCACCAAGATAGGATAGACAACAGAGTATTTTCTCTGAATTTGCCAAATGCAAACCACTGGACATTATAAATGTAATTTTTACCTGATAATTGTTTTTATTGTATATAGTTTTACTGTGTTAGAGTTTCTTTTTTATTTAGACAAAAGGGGGAAATATTGTGGAATATTCCTTTACACTGTGTAAACATATGTCACTGTGATTGGTTTATTAAAAAGCTAAAAGGTCAGTAGCAAGGCAGGAGGGATGGCAGGGCCTTCTGGACGGAGAGAGCAGGGCATAAGAAAGTGGAGTTCCAGCCAGAGAGGAGCTAGCATGGGAAGTACAGAGTAAAGGTAACCAAGCCACATAAAAGAACATAGATTAAAAGATCTATTAAAAGGGCTAATTTATGTTGTAAGAGCTAGTTAGTAACAAGCCTAAGCTATTTGCCCAAGCTTTTATAATTAATAATAAGTCTCCACATCATTATTGGGGAGCTGGCAGTCCTGACAAAAAGATCTGACTACAGGAAAATATCTGGACAATTGTCTAGCTCTAATAGAACTAGTATTTTTTATTGTTCATTAAGAACTTTTTTTTCTAGACTCCCAAACTTCTACCTATGAGAGGCAATTTTTCAAGCCAGAAATAAATCATCTTTGAACTGTGTGCTTTCAGATGTGTGGGGGCCCACAGAGGCTTCCTAGTAAGGCCTTACTCAAGGTCAGAAAGTCTGAGCTTGCTTTGCCCAGCAGGGCTACATAATGGGATGATTTGGCCTAGGGCATGGTTACCAGGTATTTGGAAGTGTCTACACTTGGCTGTACAGTTGTGCTTTGATCTTGAAAGAGGGAGATCTTTTGTCTCTCCCCTTTGTAGTGTATAAAAAGCCCATTAGAATAAAACTCGAGGCAATTGGGTATTGACCCAAGATCCTCAGGAAGCTATCCTGTGTCTCTGTCTTTCTCGTTATCTCTGTCTATATTTCTATCTAACACTTCGTCATTCTTCTCTCCTCCCCCCAAGAACCGTTTGACAGGTCGGAGCTGGAATCTGACACAGATGTTCTTCAAATCAGCCATTTTATCTTTTATGACCATGTCCAAATTCTTATCGCCTTAAACTATAGATACCACTCAAGATCTCCAATGGCCTAGCTTTCATCTTTGATTTCAAGCACTAATGTGGTGATATATTGCATACCCTAATAAAATTTACCTGAAGATCAGAGAACAGAACAAGCCACTAGATTAAACATAGAGGCCAAACAGTGGTGGCACACACCTTTAATCCTAGTACTCAGGAGGCAGAGATCTATCTAGATCTCTGAGTTCAAAGCCACCCTGGACTACATAAGATTGACTCAGCCTAGGAGAGAAAACAGAGCCAGGCAGTGGTGGTACACACCTTTAATACCAGTACTGGGAAGCACACACATCTTTAATCCCAGGAAGTGATGGCTGAGCAGAGAAAGGTATATAAGGCATGAGGAGACAGGAACTAAAGGCTTTTTCGGCAGAAGCGTCCCTTTCAGCTAGAGGCTTTTTCGGCTGGAGCCTTTTAGGTGAGGACTCAGAGGATTTCAGAGGATTTGTGGAATTGGCGAGGTGAGACGTGGCAGTGGCTTTTTTCTTTGTCTCTCTGATCTTTCAGCACTTACCCCAACATCTGGTAATGGGTTTTTTATTATAAGACCATTTAGGAATTCATGTTACACACTCATTTCCTTGAGCAAGAACCCTCTACACTAGGAAGGCTGTCTTCCACTGTTCCTATGGCTGCTAGATCCACACTTCCTCTGGTTTTGTTTGTTTGTTTGTTTGGTAGCACTCTTTACTTTTACGTGTATGGATGTTTTGCCTGTATGTGTGTATGTGTACCATGTGCATGCCTGATGCAGGCCTGCAGAAGCCATGAAAGGGAGTCAGATCAGGTGCCCTGGAACTGGAGTAAGTTTTCCTTTCCTGTCCAGGTGTTGTTACTGGTCCATCTATTAAGCAGATACAGATGATAAACATTTCTTAGGCTGGAGAAATGGCTCAGCAATTAAGAGCACTGGCTGCTTTTGCAGAAGACCTGGATTTGGTTCCCTGTAGTTGGACTTTCTCTGGACCACCAGCTCCCAAATAATTATGAAAGCTTGGCCTTAGCTTAGACTTGTTCCCAGCTAGTTCTTATAACTTAACCTGTTCATATTAATCTATGTTCGCCATGTCACTCATGACCTCTCCTCCATACTGTATGTCTGATTCCCCCACACTCACCCCCAGTGTCTCGCTAGTGAATTTTCCACACTTCAGATTCCACCCAGAATTTCTCTCTGGAAGTCCTGCCTATCCTCTCTTACCTAGCTATTGGCTATTCAGCTCTTTATTAAATCAATCAGAAGGTGCCTGGGCAGAAACACATCTTCACAGCGTACAAAAAGATCATCCCACAACAGTTCCCAGCACCCAGATGGCAGCTCGCAATTGTAACTCTAGTTCTAGGTTTTCAGATGTCCTCTTCTGATCACCTTGGAAACTGCACACATGGTACACTTACATACATGCAGGCAAAATACTCATATACATAAAATAAAAAAGTATACTTTCTTTCTTTCTGCTCTAAGTTCTTAGAAGATAATCCTGGTTACTTCAGTGTGGGAGCCCGTTTTCAGGTTCCTCATGGCTTTACCCAGCAGGTCTGCATAGAGGATGATTAGGACCACGGGCCTGAGTGCAGGTGTCTGAGATGGTCTGCACTTGGCTGGGCTAGGGGGAGGTCTTTTGCTCCACCCCTTGGCGTCTCTATAAATACCCTGGGGCAGAGAGAGTCAGGGCCCGTTGGAAAAGGTTCCAGGCCCTCTCGAGGCTATCCT
>CABHPH010058846.1:0-60466 GCA_902168325.1 Peromyscus nudipes | reverse complement strand
CGTGTACCGACCTAGTCGGCCTCCTCCTCGCCGTCGACCCGTCTCCACCCTGCAGCTGCACCCCCGAACTCGGCGGCTCCGCCGCTCCCATCCCGGCATCCCCTGCGCCCGCCGCGCTCGGTAGCGGCGCGCGCGGGAGCCCGGCGTCAGTCCCCGCCTGCCCGCGGGCATTGCTATGGCAACGCAGCTGCCCCAGCTATGTCGCTGCAACCCGCCCCTCCGTCGCGGGTGTTCATGGAACTGGTTCCCTGGGCTAACCTGGGCCGGGAAAACAACTCGATCTCGGCCTTGGAGGCGCAGCCCGTCGGCAGCCGCCCCCACGTCGCCAAGGCCCACCCTGGAGCCCGCGAGGTCCACGTGAGCGGCTCGGCCGAGGTGTCCGCCAGCCCCGACCGGGCGCAAGTGGCCGTGCGGGTGAGCAGCACCAAGGAGGCGGCGGCCGAGGCCAAGAAGAGTGTGTGCCGCCGCCTGGACTACATCACGCAGAGCCTCCAGCAGCAGGGTCTGCAGGTGAGCCTCCCGGGGACGGGGACGGGGTGCAGAGCGGGTGACTCTGGAGCTTTGGGGATGCTTTGTTACCCCAGTATTCATTCCAGGGCGCAATGGATGCTTGAGCCTTCCTTCTCGAATCTAAATGAAAGCAGTTATTGGCCGCAGTGAACTTGAAATCCCACATGCAGATTGGATAGGGTTTTTTTTTGATCTGGTCATATTTGCTGCAGTGATTTTGTTTTTAAGGTTGGAGTGTTGAAATGTATTCTTGAAAAGTTACATGTAAATGCTTGCCTAAGTAGAATGTTGGCCCATAATCCCCTTTGGGGGGTTGTTTTTATTCTGCATGTTGAAATTGGCAGGTGAGGAGCTTGAACTGCTTGCTCCCGATCAAAGGTTCCTGTGGAGGGGATCTTCCGTGTAATTGCAGATTTGGCGTCCATTTCCGGTTTATGGTGATCACCTACCCCAAATTTCCCAACTTTTTTAGTTATAACCTTTTTTTTTTTAAGTCAATATACGTAGGTATCATAGGTGAAATGCTTTTTCTTCCTAGACACGTCCATGAAACAAACCACTAAATAGATAGTATCTTAAGTCCTCTTTAAGGAATGGGGCAAAAACGGAAATAGCGTTACTTACTCCACACTGCAACTCTGTTATGCATGTTTTGATATCCCTATTTTCCAGATTTAGAGAGATAAAATAATGCTCTGAACTTTAAAGAACAATATTTGAAATCCTATTCCTGAAACCACAATCGAGGTTGCTTTCAACTTTGCTGCACTTCAGATACTTAACGATGAAAAAAACTTGGAAGCCACGGACAGTCATCTATCTCAGGGTTATCATTGTAGAAAACAGGACCCTACCTGCAGGACCCGTGGTTTTCTGGGGTGACTCTGAATTGTTCAGAGTGAAACACAATCTTGCTTCTGTACCAGAAATGTCATACCTTCGAAAAACAGGTCTTTATTTTTAAGAGAAAATAAAGTATTGCATTTTAAAAGAAAATTTGTATTGCATTCAAAACCAGAATAATTGAAATGACCTGGGCAAAAAAAAAAGAAGAAAAAATCTCCTAAGCAACCTGCTGTAGTCCTGTTTGAATAATGTAGTTAGCATTTTATGTCATTGACATAGAACATGATCTGAACCCATGTTTCTAACTCCTAATATGTAAAACAAAATAAATATAGTAATTACATTCAAAGTCATTGTTCAAGGCAAGGTACAGGAGGACTGTAATTTCCCAAATTGTCTTTGCTAATGGAGGAAAGCACTCATACATACAGCTTGCTCAACAGATGGTATAAAAATCATTCATAGTGCTTCTCAGGGTAAATTATGTTCTTCACAAAGTCCTTATAATATTATACATTTTAAACTTTGAAATATTGGCTTGTAAATATACACTCCTCTGATTAAAGAGCCCCTCCCAATCTCAACACTTGCTTAAGGGATGGAACCTGACTTTCTCATCTGTATTTCCTGATTTCTCTTCCTTCTTAATCTAGATGAATTCTGCTTTGTTTTTAAAGAACCAGACCAAAATCATATTCTTGGCATTCAACACTAATCCCTGTTATACAATACTCCACTTTTTACTTCAAATGAAGTGTGTCAGTCTATTATAATTCTTGATGTACTTATCTCTCAGAATGATTGCCATTTGAGTAATACCCATATACATAATGCATGTCATGAAAAATGCTTTCAACTGAGTAAAAGAGAAAAGAATGAAACAATGCATAAGTTATTAGCTCTATTACTTGTAGATCATGAATTTATGAATTTGTAGGAAGATATAGCAGTCAGTTTTAGCATTGTTTTAATGGGAAAATGTTATAAAGTTCTAAATAATGTTTACTTAGCCGAGAAACATTTATTAAGCATTCCCTAACACTTTTCAGATTTATGTGGCACTTAACCTAGTATGGTTTTACTTCAGGGGCTGCTATAATGAAATATCACCATCTGAGTAGCTCCTGGACAACAGAAATTTGTTTGTAGCCCTGGAGGTTAGGAAGGCTAAGGCACCAACAGCTGTGGTTTGGTCTGATGAAGATTCAGTTCATGGTACATAGGTGGCGCCTTCTCCCTGTGTCCTTACGTGATAGAAGGGACAAGGCAACTCAGTGGGGCCTCTTAATAAGGACACTAACTTAATAAGGACACTAATTCCATCCACGAGGCTCCACCCTCATCATCTAATCTCGAAGACCATTTTATACCCTCACAATAGTGACTAGGTTTTAATATATGATTGGGGCATACAAGCATTGCAGATTAGAGTGAATAATTGTTTTTCTAAGAAGTCCATAAATACTCTATTCTTGGAGTTTATTTTGGTAAAATAACAAGTTTCATTTTCTTTTAACTAGGTAAGTAACTGTGCCTGATAACCCTTATTAGTCAGCCTTAACTTTGCAAAATGATCTCCACGTACCTTTAAAAATGAAAACCTCAGTTTCACATAACTGAAAAGTCAGGTTGTTTTGTGGCTAATCAGGATTTATGTGGTTAAGTCCCCTTGCTTTCCCGGTATCTTCCTGTGTGACTCAAAATGCTGCATCTATCCTGAGCCTTACATCACATGATGATAAGTCATCTTAAGAGATAGCCACAGTTAGTTATTGTAACCACATTAGAAAAAAATCCTGTGGGCTGGAGACGTGGTTCAGTGGTTAAGAGCACTTTGCTTTTCGTTAAGCACTTTTCTTAAGTTGTTCTTTGCCAAGGGTCTTTGTTCGATTCCTAGTACACACATGGCAGCTGACAGCCCTGAAACTCCAGTTTCAGGAGATCTGATGACCTCTTCTAAACTCCATGGGCACCAAGCACACACACTGTTCACAGACATATATGTGAGCAAAACACTTGTACACAGGAATAAATCTAGAAGTAAAGCCTGAATGGACAACCTAAGCTTCTGTTTGTGGGAAGAGACATGCTACAGACAAATTAACTTATATTTTGATATCCGCATGTCTATGGTAAGCAAATATGGGAATCCAAAATGGTGGTGGTCTCTCCAGGTTCACTTGAATCACACGCTATGACGTTTGGATTCCATACCGCCTACAGTTCTGAAATATTCCAAGTCATTGGTTTTCTGCATTCTTAAGGTATTTTGACCCAGATCTAGAGTAAAACATCAGGTCATTATGGTACTCCTATATTATCCACACTGTTTAAGTTATTACATCGTTATAAAACCTTTGAGGCCATGTTCTCTCCTCATTACTATGTACTGGAAAGATTTCCTGCCTGCAGGGAACAGGGCATGTTAAATGAGAACATGGAGATGGGCTCTGTAGTTCTAGATGGTAGAAACGTCTACAGAACAAGTAGAACTTCCCTTTATATTTGCTATTGAGCATATATATTGCAGGATAATTGTTGAATTTACAATATTGTGTCATAGTAAGTTTATTCAAATTTTTTTCTATATAATTGTATGGTTTTCATTTTTTAAGTTTATTGTTATATAGCTTTTTTATGGCTATTGAGCCTATTACCTTTTTCATAGTATTTAAAATAGCTATTCCTGTGTTGACCATTTTGTTTTAAAAGTCTGCCTTTTGCTGGGCGGTGGTGGTGCACACCTTTAATCCCAGCACTAGGGAGACAGAGCAAGGTGGATCTCTGTGAGTTTGAGGCCAGCCTGGTCTACAGAGCAAGATCAGGACAATCACCAAAAACTACACAGAGAAACCCTGTCTCAAAAAACAAAAAACAAAACAAGAGTCTGCCTTTTGTATGTGTGTAGAAACAGAATTGTAACATAGTAAGGAGCCTCATGAAGTAGGCTGCCGTGGTAGATTTATCAGCATAGCACTGCTGACATTTTGAGCTAGATAGTTCCCTTTTGTTGGATTAACCTGTGTATTGTAGGATGTTTAACAATATTCCTGGCCTCTAACTTACAGTGTAGCCAAAATGTAGTCATTTAGGTGCATATTGGTCAGTAAAAAGCCAGACCAAGAAGACAAATGTTTCGTTATTCCATTCCTACGACATCCAGAAAAGACAAACCTGTGGAGGCAACTAAGTGGTTGACCGTCAAGGGCTGCACAGGAGAGCCTTTAGTGTGGAAGACCAATTCTTCACTCTGCTGGAGTGGTTGATACATCGCCTTATGCATCTGTCAGAACCCCAAGAGCAGCCCTAAGTCTCGGAGTGAATAGTAACATTTGCAAGCTGGGGGAGGAAAGGTATCAAACAGGCTGTCAGACAGTCCCAGGACAGAATTGAGACTGTGATAAATGAACCCAGTTCTGTTATAAACAAAGAACACAGCTGTATTAAAGGAAGTGGGGAAGGGCATGTCCTAAGTAACTAGGAAATAGTAGTATAACTGGAAACTGTAAGGGTAAAGATAAAGGTACAGAAACCCCGTGCCCTGATGGATAAGTCTGTTTTCCAGGGTATACTAGTTCTGAAACTGTTGTACATGTGTACTGGGGGAGAATGGAAACAGAATGAACACTGATTCTGACCTAGGACTGTAAGCATCAAGGGGTGCTATGCTCTGCACGGCTCCAGGGATTCACCTAACTGAGGCAGAAAGGGAATGAAGAAATGGCGATGTACACATGGACACACACAGACTGTGCTTTCCACTAGAGAAGCTGCAGCACCTCGGAAGCTCAGTGTGTTTATTATAGGCAGTAGAATTGGGAGGTGGGGGTGTTGTATATAGCTGGACAAGAAGGCAGGTTTAGTTACTCTCAGAGAAACAGTCTCTAGGGAGAGAGAGAGAGAGAGAGAGAGAGAGAGGGAGAGGGTGGCCATTTTCTGCACACACTGTCAGTATTCTGACTGGAAGAAGACTTTACCACCCCCATGGGGCTGAGGCATTGGGGTCCTTACAAGGCTTTCCCCATGTCAAACAATACTCATTCACTCAGGACTTACTTCCTAGATGGTAGAACTCAACGTTTAGCTTCCTTCCATATCTGTGGGAAGATTCAGGGACAATCATGGTCATGTAAGTATATTTGTTGGTTGTGGGATCTCTCTCTCTCTCTCTCTCTCTCTCTCTCTCTCCCTCTCCCCCTTTGGCTCATAGTTTGAGAAGTACATTGTGGCAGGGAAGGCATAGTGGAATTCTATACTGTAATATTATGGGGTTACTTCTGTCTTTAGTCTTCTCTATCCAAGAACTTTACATACAACTTGTTTTTAAATCATTCTAGCAACCATGTGGTATGTCTATTGACCTGATTTTATACATGTGGAAGCAAAAGCTCAAAAAATACCGAGTAACTTACCCAAAGGTACACATGATAGGTACTTTAGCAAGTCAGTTCATACCTTCTATTCAAGTGAAGTAAGTAACTAAAACCTGAAGCGAAAATGGATCATTTTTGAACAAGCATTTGTAGGCTTCGGATTGATTTTATGGCAGTTTTAAGGAAGTTTGAAACATCAAGGCAGGCAGTTCATCTTTTGTATACTGTGTGTCTCCCTATTTCAAACTCAGGCTTCTTAATTGTCAGGCAGAAACGACTGAATTCAGTAGGCAAAGATTTAGTAACTTTACTGTGGTACTTTCTGTTTCAGGCAGAAAATGTCGCCATCACAAAGGATATTAGAAGAGTAGAAAATGCTTATCACATGGAAGCCGAGGTACGCACTGAGTGATGGAAAGCACCTGGACGGTGGGGCACCTGCAATTTAGGTGTATTCTTCCGCTGAAACTTACCAGAGAAAAGAGTCTTATGGTGATGATCAAAAACGCTTTTTCTCAAAATCGTTCAGAGAATATGTGTCTGGTGATGCATTAAAACAAATTTAATGAGATCTACTTAAGAGAAATGATATAAAATGAAATAAAAACAGCAACAGGAAAAAAGCAGCTAAGTACTGCAGACTTTTAGAAGTATTATTAGCTGGTGAGCAGGAATCACTACAGAAAAGAAATTTTCCTTAGATTAAAAATTGCATGAAAAAGCTATAAAGGATTGGGACACTTTTAAAACATTCTTTTGTTTCTCAACACAATTCCATGGTCACTGTGATAAAAAGTATTTAAATTTTAAATCATGCAGTCTTTGTCCACATAAGCAGCACACTGTTTTCAGAATGTTCAGTTCTTGCTAACTGAGGTCCCAGCATGCTGGGCTTCTCACTCTGAGGGTGGGTGGTCAGGGTTTATATCATAGTATGTCTAGTAGTATAAGACAGCTGTTTCTGACTTTCATGTTTTCATGAGACACTTAGTCCAGCTGCCACCTTGTCACAGGAAACAAAGATGACCTAGTTAGAATAGAATCTTGTCTACCAGAGAGACTCTTCCTCTCTAGAGGTAGAAAACACCTCCGGAAGCACCGGGTGCTCTCCTGTCAGTCAATGTGATGGTGCTTCCTAGCACTAATATTAAGGTTAGATCACTGGGGCTCCTACTTCTCAGAGATGAAACGTAAGATCAGAGTATCAGGACAGAATGGACATTGGAAAGGTGACTCCTTGTCCCTTGGGATAAGAATTTCAATAATAAACAATCATCTTCATTAGCTTTGTGATTGCTCATCTAAAATTTAACTATCTCCAGGAAATTTACAATTATTCATTGTGGGCTTAGGCATTCATTTGACATAGATTATTTTGACAGAATGAAGAGTAGTCAGGCAGGATTCTAAATTATAGAGGTTTGATGTTAGTGGGATAGTAGAGCCCTCTAAGGGTTTTACCCATTAGGAATTAAGGTTGTAATGAATATAGGAGCAGGCAATCCTAGTTAGGAGGGCAGATATTTTGTTTTTGTTTATTGTTTAGGCAGAGTCTAAATATGTAGCCCACACTAACCTCAAATTTATGCTCTTCCTATGTCAGCTTTCTGAGTGCTGGGATTACAGTCCAGCCCATCACTCCTAGTTATACTTAGGTTTATTATTATAAAGGCTCACCAAGAGCTCAGGGGAAGAGATTGTTCCAAAACTGAACAAGGGATGGAAAACTGGAGGGTTTTTCAGATCACTGAGTTGTTTTAAGACTAAAGTTACCAGTTCAGCAAGAGTCCTGGACTGCAAGAATTGGGCTAAACTCTACTCTTCCTTCTGCTGTACCTGCCTTTTTGGTGTTCAATATTCTGATTTCTTAAGAAAGCACTTATATATCTAGAAACACTATACTGTACATTCCAGTACATGGTTGCCTTTAGATCATCACCAGTTGTCAGTGGAGACCATGGCAATACATGCTTAGTCCACTTCTAATATTATACAAAGATGATAGAACTACTGTGGTTTTAGTAGGACAGTAGCTTACAGGTTGTGGTCCAGCTGGTCTCCCAATGGAAAGGCCAACAATCTGGTAATTGCTCAGTCCACGAGGCTGGGTGTCTCCTGTGGTCTTCAGTCTACATTAGAATCCTAGAGAAGGAGGTTCTAATGCTGGTGAAGGAACAGACTCACCAGCGAGGGCGAGGGCAAGCAGACAAAGAGCAAAAGCTTCTTTCATCCTGTCCAGCTGCTTGGCTTTTAGCTGATTCCAGGTGGAGTCCGGTTGACAACCAAAATTAGCCAACCCAAGAAGAAACCAATAAAAATAGAAGTATTTGACTAATACTGTCAGCCAGCCTGACCTGCTTGACATTTATAGATCACTTAGTCCCCAAACCATGCGCCCATGCCTTCATCTGGAGTGTTTTCCGAGACAGATTATGTTCTGGGCCAGTAGCCTTAAGCACAGTTGAAACATGCACAGTACATTCTCTGGCCATAGAGGAATTATGTTAGAAACCAACAGAAAGAAAGTTCTCTGCAAGAGCCTGCAAATATTTGGAATTTCAATACCCTGCTTTTCTGTAACACATGTATTAAAGAAGAAATTGAAAGGAAATTAAAAAGTGTATAAGTAAGTTTAAGAAAGACATCATTCCAACTGTGTAGACCTTTCAAGAAACTGAAAAAGGTGTAGTACTTCCCAGCTCATTCTTTGGAGTCAGAAGATAATAAAACTTGATGTGCATGGAGTGTGGGGCAAATATCAGAAAGAAAACTATATCAGTATCAATCAGATGTTTTAAATTATAAACAAAGTTTTAGCAAATCCAATTCAATTATATCTATACACATAATAGTGGTTCGTTTTAATTGTCAATTTGATATAATCTAGAATCACTTGAGATTCTCAATGAGGGATTGTCTAGATCAGGCTGGCCTGTGTGCACATCTGCGGAGGATTGTCTTGATTATGTTAATGATGTGGAAGACCCAGCCCACTGTGAGTGGTGCCAGTCTCTGTATTTGGGTTCTGGACTCCGAAAATGGAGAAAGTGAGCTGCATGGTCGGTCAGCACACATATGTTCATTCCCGCTCTGCCCTCGACTGGATGTTGCTGGCTGCCTCATGTTCCTGTGTTGGCTTCCCCTCCATGCTGGATTGTAACCTGGAATTTTAAAACAAACAAACCTCTTCCCTCCTCAAGTTGCTTTGGTCAGGGTTTTATTACAGAAACAGGATCCTAGGCCTCAGATACATACACAAGACAACCCATAATAGCCAAGTAAGATTTATCCCAAGCATAAAAGGTTGGTTTAACATTTGAAAAAATTGATCATTTTGAGTCACCATATTAAGAAACCAAAAAAGAAAAATGACAGGTTCATTCTGGTAGATGCAGAAAAGGCATTTAATAAAAAACGATCATCAATTCTTAACAAAATTCTTAATAAAATTTAATAAAAATAACAACAAAAATTCTCTGCAAGCCCTGTGGGGGTATTGTGTTCCCCAAAATATTGTGTATGCTAATAAACTTATCTGGGGTCAGAGAACAGGACAGCCACAATATTAAACATAGAGGTTAGGCAGTGGTAGCATACACCTTTAATCCTAGCATTCCAGAGACAGAAATCCCTCTGGATCTCTGTGAGTTCAAGGCCACATGGGAAACAGCCAGGCATGGTGACCCACACCTTTAATCCCAGAAAGCCACACCTTTAATCTCAGGGAGTGGTGGTAGAAAGCAGAAAAGTATATAAGGCGTGAGGACCAGAAACTCGAGGCATTTTGGCCTGAGCAGGCCTTTGGCCTGGAGAAGCCTTTGGCCTGGAGAAACATGTGGCTGGTTAAGCTTTCAGGCTTCTAGCAGCAGTTCAGCTGAGACCCATTCTGGATGAGGGCTCGGGGCATCCAGTCTGAGGAAACAAGACCAGCTGAGGATTCAGCGAGTGTTCACCCCAATACCTGGCTCAAGTTTGATTTTATAAATAAGAACTTTTAAGACTCATGCTACAAAGCCCGGTAAAGTAGCATATAACTTTAATCTCAGTACTAGGGAGACAGAGGCAGGCAGAGCTCTGTGAGTTTCGGGCCAGCCTGGCCTACGTAGTGAGACTCTGTCTCACTGTATCAAAATTAATTAATCAATTTGATAAGGAGCATCTATTTAAAAAGGTGCAGGTACTGTTATACCTTTATAATGAAATACTGAATACTTTGTGCTTAAGATCAGGTACCGTATAAAGATGATGGCTACTCTTATGGCTTCTTTTTAACATTACACTTGAAATTCTAGTCAGTGTAGTTTGGGGAGGGGACAGACAAGGATAAAAATATCCAAACTGAGAAGGAAGAAATAAAACACTTTATTTAGGAGCAACACTACCATCTATCTAGAAAATGTTATGGAAAAAAATCTACTAGAAGTAATAAACATAAATTTTAAATGTCAAGGGATACAGCTGATAAAATATGCTAAAAACCATAAAACATTTCTGAGAGAAAGAACTAAGTAAGTGGAGAAATGTATCTTGTTTGTGATTTGGAAGACCCAACATTATTGATTCTTGTTCTCCCTAAAGTGAGTTATACATAGATTTATTACAATCCTATTCCAACTCCTAACTAGCTTTTAAAAATAGAAATTGGCAAACTGAGTCAAAAATACATTCAGAAATACAGAGTATCTCCAACCACTTTGAAAAAGCATCTTTAGTTATAATAGCCTCAAACTGGAAACAGATGTTTCAGACCAACTGTGGTGTTATCCACATAACAGAACACCACATAGAGTAAAACAATTATGCAGGAAGTGGCTGGAACTGCATGTGCAATGTGCCAAGTTAAAGGAGTCTCCAAAGATGGCATATTCCTGGAAGAGGCAGGTCTGTCAATCAGGCACAGGTTGGTTAACTGCCAAGGGCCTGGGAGTTGAGGAACAACCAGTAATAAAATTAAATGAGATTTGTGAAGTAATGGGACAGATCTAATTATTTAGAGGAAGGAGGAGGGTTCATGGCCCAGGGGAAGACTTGGAACAGCTTACCTCCAAGGACCTCTAAAGCCCAGGAACCAGTTCCACAGCATGCTGGAGAGTCTTCAGTCTGACCGGAACAAGCTGGGGGTCTCCACAGTTGCCAAAATGCCAGCGAGAAGCCCATCACCAGGCAGATTGTGACCATCCTGGGGAAGACACGTCACCCTGAGCACTTCCTCTGCATCTACAGCCAATAAGAGCTCAGATCCTGGAACTCCTCTGAGGTGCTGACACTTCTGTTCCCCGTATGGAAGCGTTCGTAAGGAAGAGGGAGAAGCCCGCTGCAGGACGCATTATTCCGGCAGTTTGCACCCAGGTGTGGTGGCTGTGCTGGGGCCATCCTGGACAACTGCATCCCACGCTGCGGCACCCCGAGTGCATGTGTGCTGGGAGGGTTGCCCGCTTCTTGTCAGCAGCTTCTTTGAGCAAATGGGCAGCAGTACTTGGAGGTGCACTGCCATGGGCAGTGGGATTCTGTCTTCCTGTTATCTGCTGCTGCGTCAAGGGCAGGGCCAAGAAGTTCCACCCGAAACACTTGAAGTCAGTGCCTTCTGCCTCGAGCTGCTCAACAAAGGCTTCTTCAAGAACCAGACAGCAGCCTCACTGCCAGAGCTTCCTCAAGCTCTTCTGCGTTGACCTCCTTCATCTGCCTCTTTCCCCAACTGCTGCTGGGACCCAAGGACCCAGGGGTGATGGGGCACATCCAACAGAAACTGGAACCTTGTCGTCATCAGATGCTGGCACAGGACAGGACCAGGATTTTGGGATCTTGCCAGGTTCAGTCCTCTAGAACCTGAGGGGCCTCCTCTCCTGTTCTGTGGCTATCCCTCCCAGGCTTCCTGCTTTTTTTTTTCCCAGAGAAGAAAACTGGGACCCAATCGGCTCCATGTGCATCCCTACAAATGGCCTGGCCAGACCAGGCTAGGTCAGCACACCACACTGAGGCCTCTCACACTCAAATTTAACCAGTGGAGTCAGGATAGGAGAGCAGACAGCATCAGCAGAAGGCCTTTTCCCCGTGTTTCTCCCAACCCTATGACCTTGAGACTACTAGGGACACCTGGCTCCCTCATGAACCCCTCTATCCAAGGATGGATGTGCCCACAGGCCACTGAAGGTCTTTGGGTTTCCACTTTACCATCTCCCAGGATTTGAATGACTGCCTTACCTCCTCATTGCCCCTTTTATACATACCTCAGGTTTCCTGAAAAGGGACTCTCCAGCAATAATGTTTCAGCCATTTTTTCCATCTCTGGGGATGTTGTGAGGTGGGGAATGTTGCCCCTCCCTCAACACTGCACATGTCTCAATACTGTACCAAATTTATAGATTCATTTATTGAGGTTTTAATTTAGATTGCTCAAGTTGATTTTACTTCTCTATGCAGGTGATTTTGAAAACATTTTAAAGACATCCCCTTTTTTGTTTTTGTATTCTTGCAGTGACCTTGGCTTTGGTATGGGGGAAGCAATTTGTTTTGTTTCTTCTGAGAACAAGCAAATTAAGTTGGGAAAAGCTCTTGACCTCTTTTGTAACTTTACAGCCCCCTCCCCAGGACTGTTTTTAAACAACTATATTTTAAAACCTCTTCCTTACTGCTGAGGCCAAGGAGCTCTTAATTAAAACTGGCCTGAGGGGATTTGACCCTTTTGGACCTGGAATTCTGAATCTCATCTGCCATGCCTGTGGGGGCCCACAGAGGCTCTAGTGAGACCTTACTCAGGGTCAGAGAACCTGGGCTTGCTTTACCCAGCAGGGCTGCATAATGGGATGATTTGGCTACAGATGTGGTTACCAGGTGTTTTGAAGGGTCTACACTTGGTTGTACATTGTGCTTTGATCTTGAAAGGGGAAGGTCTTTTGCCTCACCTCTGGGCATTGTATAAAAAGCCCTTTGGAAAAAAAAATTGAGGCGACTGGGTATTGACCCAGGGCCCTCCTGAAGCTATCCTGTGTCTCTCTCTGTCTTTCTTGTTGTCTAGATCTGTATTTCTATGATACTTCCTCATTCATCTCTCCTCCCCACGTGAACCCTTCTGCAGGTTGGTCTGAAACCTGCCCAAGGAAGGCAAAAGGGAAAGACGTGTTGTGGGGCCAGTTCCTGTCTGAGTAAGCCATCAGGAAGCCTATGTTCCCCCATGAACCTGTTAGCAACAAAGAAAACCCACAGACCACATTTAGCCCCTCACTGCTTCTCTGGGGCTCATCCTTCCGCCTTCTCATGAGAACTGGTGTCTGATTTTGACCCAGAAGACCATAAATGTCTCTGGTCTTGATTCCGTTGGGTACATCACTTCCTCAAACTTCCTGGAGACTGGGCAAAGGTGGTTCCCTTTTCACAGGTGAGATTTGTGCTAGGAGCATCTGAAAAGAAGGCCCCAAGTTGATGCAGGGGAGGAGTCTAGTAGGGTTCAAGGTGAAGGACAAGATTTTATCAGAGCAACAGGAAGCTGCATAGTTCTGTAGTAGGCTTTTTTGGACCACCAGCCCAAAATCATGACATAGACTTATTATTAATTATGAAAGCTTGGCCATAGCTTAGGCTTGTTCCTAACTAGCTCTTATAACGTAAATTAATCCATTTCTATTAATGTATGTGCTGCCATGTGGCTAGTGGCTTTTACCTCTCCTCCTGCATGTCCTGCTTCCTCTGCATCCCGCTGGTGACTCTGTCTTTCTTCTTCCCCAAGATCTCTCTGTCCTCAGAAGTCCCGCCTAACCTCTTCCTGCCTAGCTAATGGCCATTCAGCTCTTTATTAAACCAATCACAGTGATACATCTTCACACAGTGTAAAGGAATATTCGACAACATTTCCCCCTTTTCTTGTCTAAATAAAAAGGAAAGGTTTTTAACTCTAACATAATAAAACTATAAATAATAAGAACAGTTATCAGGTAAAAAGTACATTCACAATGTCCAGTCCACTTTTATTTGGCAAGTTCAGAGAAAATACTATTTATCTTATCTTGGTGAGTCCAAAATTTTGTGCCTAATTTACCTTCTATCATAACTAAGGAAAACTGTAACTATAACTATCTGTCTTCAACCCCATCAAAGACCTGAGAAGGATATATTACCTGAGTGGACAGGAAGTGCAGAGCAAGCAACTTCCAAAACTATGAGAAATGACAGAAACATCTGGCTGCCTGCACAGTCACCCAAGGTTCCTCTATAACATTGGGCATTCATCTTCAGCCTACAGGCCTAGAATATCTGACAGACTTTTCTGTGAAGCAGGAATTTTGAAGGACTGTCTCATCTAGTCTTTGCAAAGTTTGGCAGTTGCCTTCTTTTATGTCCTGTTTATCCAATTTGGACAATATACTGTCACCAGTCAAAGCAAGGGCAGCTTCTTTGCCCAGTGGCTAACTTTGCCACAAATGAAAGCAACTTCATATGGAGATTTTTCAATGCCCATCATCCTCTTTTGGAGTAAATTGGTGCTGCCAGGAGCAGATGTGTCTCACTGTCATGAAAAGCCTTAAGTTGGGGGTTGGGGATTTAGCTCAGTGGTAGAGTGCTTGCCTAGCACAAGGCCCTGGGTTCGGTCCTCAGCTCAAAAAAAAAAAAAAAAGAAAAGCCTTAAGTTATTAAACATTTTAAATGCCATATTCTATAGGTCTTTGAAGTGTTTGAAGATCACCTATCTAAAATATATCTCTGTATGACCTTGAAAACATACTTAACATGACTAAGTTTGACTATCATAGATGTCTGTTAACCTGTATTTCTCTATTATCCTAAATCACTTTCAAGGACTAAAACTACATTACCTATTTAAATGAGCTGTATAAGTACAATACCTCAATCAAGACTAGAAAAATATATATATATATATATATATATAATAACAAAAATAACCTTAAATTTGTATCAATATACAAAACTCCATACCAATTTGAGACTGGTGGTTGTTCAAAAGTACACTCAATAATCCACCCTTTTATCCCATGATTTCTATATTATATTCCCCCTTTTTTCCTTCAAAAAGAGATCCCTGAATCTAATTCTCTTTGTTTAGCTTTCTTCCTGACCATGACCAATAATAACTTGTGACCAACCCCCCAAATGATAATGAACATCCATCAAACAACTAAAAACCACCCACCCCACCTCTTGGGAATGTGGGCATCATGCTCTTTAGACTGCTTCCTGTTGACTGGGGGCAATGGCATCTTTGGGGGACCCTGAGAAAATTAGGATAATGGTCAGGTCCTGGGAGAACTAGTTGTAACATTTGTTATCCAGTCTCTGTGCAATGGGAAAGCGCAAGGCTTATCTGTAGTCCTGGCTAGAATAGTCTGTGAGGCGGGACCATCTCAGCCAGCAGCCTTGAAGCTGTTTTGGATGTAGAACTCTGAAGAAACCGCAAAAGAGGCATTCTGAGAGGCTTGAGCACCTGAGCCACCTGTTTTCATCAGTGTCTGTTTCCCTTGCTCTGAAAACACACAGACTTTCAAAGGTAACACACACACACACACACACATATACCACACACACACACACACACATGCATGCATTAACACAAGTATGGACTGTGCATTGTACACAAGCCAGCCAAAGATGATTTCCTTTTTTTATGTTTTAGCAGGTAAAATATGTGTCACCTTTCTTGTAATTTTACTAGGTTTATTTCTTTATGTCTGTAGCCAGAATTTTCAGAAGGTCTCCCCCGATCAAACCTGATTCTCTTTAACCTTGAATAAATCTACAGACTTTTATTTCCTGTGGAAACAAAAGCATAACCTCTTCCCCAATGCAATACATTTTTTGGATTCCATTTTAAAGGTCCCCCCCCCCACTATCTGGATCTATCTTCACTGAGCATCTGCAGTGTTCTCTGACCACGAGACAAATCTTAAACTGTTATGTCACCTGCTGCTCAGCTTAGCTTAGTGCATGGTGCTGTTGGCTGGCTCCAGGCCACAGGCTGCAGCAGCCAGTAGCCACATCTCTGTGTGCTGCTGAGCCTACCTGAGAGACCATGGTCACCAGGAAGCTGCAGTTGACTCCATGTTCCGATTTTTTTTTTTTTTTTTTTTTTTTTTTTTTTTAGCTTTTCTCAGGCCTTATGTGGCTATATGTGGCCCCACGTTGGGTGCTCTCATTCTCATGGATGAAACAGGAGCAGCCAGCCCTGGGCATTGGTCGAAGGAAGGAATCCAGAAGGATCCATAGGCAGATGACCTAAACCATGCATCAGCCTCTAAACAGAGGCCCAGTGTAGTGAAGTTCCAGAAGAGTGTACTATCAGGGCCAGGCTGGCAGCCAGCCCAGATCTGGGGAGGTCAGCCTGGTCACTTCAAAGGTTTGATATTGATTGATTGGTTTTTGGAGCTGGAGAGATGGCTCAGTGATTAAGAGCACTGGCTGCTCTTCCAGAAAACCCAGTTCAATTCCCAGCACCCACATAGCATCCAACAAACATCTGTGACTCCATTTCCAAAGTATCTAATGACCTCTTCTGGCTTCTACAGGCACAGCACACGCATAATATACAACCACACATGTAGACAAAACTCCCACACACATAAACTAAAAGTAAATCTTAAAAGAATGACCTTTGAAAGAACAGTGATAATATATTGAAGTGGAGATATGGACTCACTAAAAGGGAAAACTTCAGGCTTTGGAGTTTCCCAATCTTGCAATTTAAAGTGACCTACTGAATCTTTGTTCCTTTGTCTGTTGCTCTGACCAGTATTTACTAAAACCAGATGGAACATACTCTTCCTTGGCTAACATTTATGATCAAACACCACTGTCCATGCTGTATGAGGTCTGCTCCTCTACAACCTGTGCATATTCATTTTAACAGCTTGAGATTGTGAAAGGTCCTCTAATAGAAAAGAGTTGGTCTTCCATTAAAAGCTGAAAAGACGACAGCTTTCAAGTTTTGCTGAAATGAGACTGCTGCTCTATGTTTAAAGGTGGACACATGGGGAAATAGATTCACTTCTGTGTGTAGTAAGACCACTGGAAGGGGACACACACCTCAGTGGTGTCAGTAAAGGGTGACATACTCACTACCAATCAGAATCTAATTGAATAAATTAGACTAAGAAGTCAGAATGGTATCAGGGTTAGAAATTAGCCAAATAATGAAGCTGAAAGGGAGAACCCTCCAATTTTCAGAAAAAGTAAAAATGAATTTTAAAATGTTTTAAAAATATTTTTAAATATACAAGCTAACATCAGATCATTTAAAATTTCATAGTCACAAGTCTTTAATAAGAAAATTTTATAGCTATAAGCATTAAATGGGTTTTTTCTTATCTGGTGTATTTGTTATTTGTTACTATAAAAGAACCTTATAATCTGGCTTTACTCCTTCCTTTCCTTTCCTTCTTCCCTCCCTCGCTCCCTCCCTACTTCCCTCCCTCCCTCCCTCCCTTCCTTCCTTCCTATCTGTTTATCTGTTTGAGACAGGGACTTGCTGTGTAGCCCTGTCTGACCTGAAACTTGCTTTGTAGACCAGGCCGGTCTTGAACTCACAGAGATCTACTTGACTCTGTTCCCCCAAGTGCTGAGATTAAAGGTGTGCACTACCACACCAGCTTGGCTTTACTCTTTATACTCAGATTTAGACAAAATTTTAAAACTCCATGAGGCGTGACAGTAACTTCAAGTGTCATCTCACTTACAGGTCTGCATTACATTTACTGAATTTGGGAAAATGCAAAATATTTGTAACTTTCTGGTTGAAAAGCTAGACAGCTCTGTTGTCATCAACCCACCTGAGTTCTATCACACTCCAGGTTCTGTTGAGAATCTTCGGTAAGTTGAGCACATCTTTATATTATTCATCCTAAATAAAACGATTGAGTGTGGCGGTTCCTTTAATGTCATTTTAATCTTTACTTTCAATCCCTCAGGCGGCAAGCCTGTCTTGTTGCTGTTGAGAATGCATGGCGCAAAGCTCAAGAAGTCTGTGACCTTGTTGGCCAAACTCTGGGAAAACCTTTACTAATCAAAGAAGAAGAAACAAAAGAATGGGAAGGCCAGATTGATGACCAGTTATCCAGACTCCCAGGCTCATTAACTGTACAACAGAAAATCAAAAGTGCAACAATACACGCAGCTTCGAAAGTGTTTATTACTTTTGAGGTAAAAGGGAAAGAGAAGAAAAAAAAGCATCTTTAAAATCCAACTAAAGCATACTGTATTTGTATTTCTAAATCTGTTTTTATACATTTTATAATGCTTATTTCTGTCCTGAACATACATGTTGTATGGTATACTGATTCTCTATAAAATCTGCCGCTTTTTGAACATAATCCACAGAATGCTTATGTTCACTTTCTAGTTTCCAAAACACTCTGAGAAATACTGTGAGAAATAAATGTATTAAAACACACTTTTGTATAATGACAATTTATATATTGAAAATAAAATGAACAAAAACCAGCTGATGTTGAATTTTTGCTTCCAAGAATAGTTATGTCTTGTGTTTATGTGTCCAGTTGTACAGAAATAGATAAAATCTGAGCTGCCTATCAAAAAAAATTATTTATGTTCCATAAAAAAATGTTTTCCATTTCATCACAGTCTATATCTTCCTTTTTAAAAATTTCCTACAATATATTTTGATTATATTCTTTACCCTCCCCCAACTCCTCCTAGATCCTAACCCCAACATCCACCCAACTTTATATTCTTTCTCTCTCTTAAAAAAACAAAATAAAAACAAACCAAAGTACGCACAGGCTCTCTCTCTCTCTCTCTCTCTCTCCCTCTCTCCCTCCCTCTCCCTCTCTCTCTCTCTCTCTGTCTCTCTCTCACTCTCTCTCTCTCTCTCTCACACACACAGACTGGATTCTGATTTTATTGGCCAACTACTCCTGATTTGATCCTGAGGCCTGCCCTGAGGTGTAGTTAATATACCCAGTTTCATATACCTTGTTGAAGAAAAGTGTTTTTTCTCTCTCCTAGCAGGTACCAATTGCAAACAGCTTCTTGGTTATGGGTGGGAATTTGTGCCCAGTTCCCCTTCTCTGTGCTGGGATTTTGTCTGGCTTAAACTTGTGCAGGTCTTGTGCATACTGTAACAGTCTCTGTAAGTTCGTATGTGCATCAGCCTTGTGTCTGGAAGAAGTTATTTTTTTGGAGTCATCCATCACCTCTGTTTTTCACAGCCTTTCTGCCTTTTCTTCTAAATAAATCCCTGAGCCTTGAAGAGAGTGTGTTTGTTGATGATTAAGGCTGAGTGCTCCAAAAACTCTCTGCACACTGTCCAGTTGTGGATTTGTGTTAACTACAGTCTACAGCAAGAAGAAGCTTCTCTGATGAGGGTTCAGCAATGCTCTGATCTATGGATATAGCAATATGTCTTACAAGCTATTTTATTGCTATGTTCCTTTAGTAGAATAATAGTACGTTCCCCCCTCAGGCCAATGAACTATTTTTAAGTTCTAGCCTCATTAACAGTGTCAGGTATGAGTTCCGTGGGATACTTGCTCATTCATGTTCATTTCTATTTTATTCATAAAAGTAGAAATTGGCAACAGCTTAGATGTTTATCTACTTTGAATAGGTAACAAAATTGTAGTATATTTACACAATGGAATATTATTCAGCTGTTAAGAAAAATGAAATTTTCAGGCAAATGGATAGTGCTAGAAACAATCCTTCTAAACTGAAGGAACCCAGATCCAGAAAGATACACATTGCCTTCTTTATGGGTTGGTGTTAGGTTTTAAGCTTTAAATATGTGTTTCAATCAGAGTGACCACAAAAATTAGGCCCCTAGTAAGAGAATAGGAAGGAAGAGTGAATCTTCCAAAGAAGGGGAAACAATATAGTGTTGTAAAGGGACAATGGAATTAAAAAAACAAAACAAAACAAAACCCCAAAAAATTAGGAAGATTAAATGAGAGGGGAAAGAGAAGGGGAGTATGGGGACAATGAACACCAACTTTTGAAGTCATGTGAAACCTACTACTATAGAAGCTTCCTAAAATACACACATTATAAAAGGAGCTTATGCTGTGCCGTAATCCTTCTGTACACTGAGTGTGTATTACTCTCATTGGTTAATAAAGAAGCTGATTGGCCTATAGCAAGGCAGGATAAAGTTAAGTGGGACAATCAAACTGAGGATGCTGGGATGAAGGGAGCTGAGGAAGCAGGACATGTAGAAATTGAGGTAACAAGCCATGAGCCTCATGGGAGAGGGTAAATAAGAAATATGGGTTAAGTGTAAGAGTTAACTAGTAACAAGTCTGAGCTATCAGGTGAGCATTTGTAATTTATATTAAGTCTGTGAGTGATTATTTGGGAGCAGGCAGTCAGGACAGGAAAACTCCACCTACAAGTTTAAATAGGGTACCATGTAGTGGAGGAGATAATACCCCAACTAGATATCATATGCCACCAAATAAATTCCTCAATATCAGGAATGTTACATCTTTTTGAGATGTTGGCCAACGGGGTACCATAGACACCCCCCTCTTCACCAAACATCATAGGCTTTTGCCAAGGCTTTTGGTTACTCTCCACAGCCTGAGGGTTAGGCTCTACCAATAAAGACACCTCTTTCGTCACTGAACATGGAGAAATGGAGCTGGTGCTCAACAAGAAGCTTCACCCCCTATGACTAAAGTGCTACACATATTACTGGAGGAAAAAAGTAATCATCCATCTCACCCAGCTGTAAAGCCTGTGAGCTAAAATAGCAACCTGCCTGCAAGATGGGGCCACTGGTACAGATGTTATGGGAGTAACCAACCACTTTTTTTTTTTATGTGGGTAGACTCTTCTTAACCATGAAAGGTTCACACACACACACACACACACACACACACACACACACACACACACACACGTATATGCCTGTGTGGTGATATATTGTGTACCCTAATAAAATTTGCCTGAATATTAGAGGAGAGAACAAGCCACTAGATTAAACATAAAGGCCAGGCAGTGGTGGCACACACCTTTAATCCTAGCACCCGGGAGGCAGAGATCCGTCTGGATCTCTGTGAGTTCAAAGCCACCTTGGACTACATGAGATTGACTCAGTCTAGGAGAGAAACAGCCAGGCAGTGGTGGCACACGCCTTTAATCCCAGCATTGGGAAGCACACACGGCTTTAATCTCAGCACTAGGAAAGTTGAGACAGGAAATGATATGGGTGGGAGGAGAAAGGTATATAAGGTGTGAAGAGACAGGAACAAAAGCTTTTTCGGCTGAGGAAGCTTTTTTGGCTGCAGCCCTTTCAGCTAGAGCTCTTTCAGGCTGAGGAGTTGGTGAGGTAAGAGGTGGTGGCTGTGGCTTGCTCTGTGCCTTTGATCTTTCAGCTTTCACCCCAATATCAAGCTCTGGGATTTTTTATTAAAAGACCTTTAGAATTTCAAACAACATGCCTGGCTGCTTTTATGGTTCTATAATATAAGTTGAAAGCATGAAATATCTATAGATAATCTTATAAGGTTAGCAAGCACATTTTAAAGATTATTTATTTAGTGGGTGTGAGTAAATGCCACAGCCTGCATGGGGAGCTCACTGGACAACTTTGTAGATTCAGTTTTGTTGGGTCCAGGGTCACACAATAATGGGAGACAGACCACCCAAACTCTAATAAACCAGAAGCAGACTTTATTCCAGAAAAAAAAAAAGAAAGAAAGAAAAATCACCACGGGGCACAAAAGCATATCAGCTAGCTGAGACCACAGCCACGGTTCGGGATTCTGAGGCTGTGGCAGTTGGAGGGGGGTCATGAGCCCCTTCTTATAGCATTAGGCATGGACAAAGGACTTTCTACAGTTTTGAAGTTAAACTTGTAGAGACAAATTGTTTTAGGTTTTACAAATTTCAATTAACGAAGTTTTAGAGGGTTTTAGCTAAACGGTATTTGTATGTCCCTGCAGCCCTTCCTGACACAGATAATTGATGCTTGCCCACACCTGCAACTTTTCCTGACACAGCTGTGTTCCCACAGCGGGAGGAATATGAAACAATGTAAAGCGGCTTGTCAAGTAGAATTCAAGTAGAACTCATTAAAAGTTAACTTTGGTTTCAGCAGTAAGTGGTAGGGGGTTATCAAAATAGCTAACCCCAGGGCTACAGAGGGCAATCTTTAGTTAAAAAAAAAAAACAAAAAAAACAAAAAAAAACGGAAGGGCCCATTTAAAGGTTAGTCCCTATTTGCTGGCAGAGCTGATGGCTGTCAGCTTCCATCTCTTAAGCTTTTAAGGTTTTACTCCTACATTCCTATCTTATTCCTGTATTTCTGGACCCTTCAGTTTCACTTTCCAACCTGCTGAGGTGGTGCCTTCCTTGTTTCTGCTGATAACAGTTTGTAGTCCAGACCGGCTGATCAAGAGCTTCCTGGCAGCCCTCCAGTCCCTACCTCCCATTTTGTCATAGGCATGCTGTGGTTACCGACGAAGACTAAAGGTATAAAGTTGTTTTTCAGCTGATAGCAATTTAACTTCTAATCGCTGTGTGACAAGACTTTTCCTGGTGAGACACAACACAACACACCCCAGAGAGAGAGCCCATGGTTGACCCAAGTATGGAGAGCACCAAAGTGCAATTGGTGAACCAATGAATTCTGCAGGGATCATCTGCAGGAACAGAGGTGAGGGGTAAAAAAAGCAGAAGTGATTCTAAGGCAGCTCCATCACCGAAACCCCCTGGAGCCTAAGTGACAGTCACAAACAGCTGCATCACTGAAGCCCCTGAAGCCTAGGTGACGGTCACAAAGCTGGGAACCTGGAGCACACTGCACAGTCTGCAGGCAGCTCAACAGGATGGAAAGTGTCCTCTCCAGGTGCCTCAATTGGTCTAAACCTCTTCCAGGCAGCTCTTCTGGTTTCTTCTTCTTCCAGGCAAGGTGGTCAGGTTTCAAAAGTCTTTGAAGCTTCATTTGTCTGAGAGTGACCCTCAGCAGTCTTTACTCTTAGGAGGGAGGGGCCCATTAAATCTGGTCAGTTTCAGAGACTTCCTTACTGAAGCTATCTTGAGTTGTTTTCCTTTTGTCTTAAAGAGTTTACCTGAAGGGCTGGAGAGATAACTTGGTGGTTATGAGCACGGACTGCTCTTCCAAAGGATCAGGGTTCCAATTCCCAGCACCCACAAGGTGGCTCACAACCCTCTGTAACTCCAGTTCCAAGGGAATCTGCTGCCCTCTTCTGGCTTCCATGGGCAATGCATGTACATGGTGCACAGACAGGTGGGTAAAACACCCATACACATCAAAAACAAACACCAATCACAAAATTTAAACTTTGTATGGTGGTGCACACCTTTAGTCTCAGCAGCTGGGAGGCAGAGGCAGGCTGATCTCTTTGAGTTCAAGGGCAGCCTGGTCCACACATAGCGAGTTCCAGGACAGTCAGAACTACAGAGAGACCCTGTCTTTAAAAAAAAAAAAAAAAAAAAAAAATTACCTGCCGGGCGTTGGTGGCGCACACCTTTAATCCCAGCACTTGGGAGGCAGAGCCAGGCGGATCTCTGTGAGTTCGAGGCCAGCCTGGGCTACCAAGTGAGTTCCAGGAAAGGCGCAAAGCTACACAGAGAAACCCTGCCTCGAAAAACCAAAAAAAAAAAAAAAAATTACCTGCAGGATAGAATGTTTCGATCTGGAGGGAAATTGCTAAGCACTAACAAAGCATATACTGGTCTCGTGATGAATGACATAAGGGACCTCACTCTAAAACTAGAACAAACCTTTCCTGACAATGTTTTCTTATGAGCCCCCTTTAAAAAAGGTACAAAAAACAGAGTATTACAATTGGTATTTAAAAGGCAAAAGATTGTTTTTCTAAGTATATTTGAAACAGACCCACTATTATATATATAATATATATATTTTATATATATTATATATATAAAATAGGAAAGTCTATTAAACAAGGTTTATTTATAGTAATCACTGGTAAAAATTAGGAGTCCACTTAGTCACAAGTACAAGTCTGTTGTAGTTGTAATTTAGCTTATTTTATGACAATTCTGATATGACAGTTTAACCTGAATATGAATAAATAAAAGTTGGAAAATGATGTGTAATTCAAGATGCAGTCCCTGGTATCTTCATAGAAATTACTGTGTCCTTCTCTGTAATGTAGGTCAAAGAAATACCATTATGGTCAGTTTTTTGTTTGTTTGTTTTTTGTTTGTTTTAGTTTTTTGTCAAGAATTTGATACTGAGGATCTGGAAACATAAAGCATGAATTATAAGGTCAAAACAGAATGAATACATTTCCTACAATGAAATTTTGATGGAAAGTGAATGGTTCTTTATTTGTGCTAGGAAAAAAATACAGTTTAATTAAAATCAACCTAGATACTTTTCTACTCATAATTTAATGTAGCCTAAGTTAGTTCAAAATAAGGTATGTTAAACGTTAGTGACTAATCCACACCTGACATTATTCTCAGGGACAGGTAATAGACATCTATCAAGAAGAAGAAATATTCTCTTCTTTAGACTTACTTATTTTTATTTATGTGTATGGATGCATGTGTGCTGGATGTCTTCAGAAATCGGATGAGAACATTGACCTCCCTGGAACTAGAGTTGCAGACAATGCCCAGTGCGGGTGCTGGGAACTGAACTCTAGTCCCTTGAAAGAGCACTCTTGACTGCTGAGCCATCTCTCCATCACTAAGAAATACTCTCAAAAACCTTTTATCAGAAAGACATTTGTTTCCACTCGTCTGTCCACAATCTGTATCTGTCCCAGGAGATTTCCACCCAGTCGCCAGATACTATCAAGGAATCAACCTCCACTATACTATTGCCCCAGAACCAGCTCACCTCCCTAATCTCAGTGGTCCTACAAAACTAAACAGCCCTTGACTTGCTGATGAGAAAGGAGGCACATGTCTCTTCCTCAACAAAGAAAAGAATGTTGTTACTATGTAAATCAATCTAGCCAGGTAGAAAGATGGGATTAAAGACATCCATGAGCTGGCATGCAGATCCAGCCCCTGGGAGCTGACTCAAATTAAGGACTCTCAGTATGGTGGTCTGCATCTCATATCTCTCCTCTGCCCTCAGATTTCGATCTTCCACGTAGTGATGATTGCCCCATCTCTTCAGAATTTTTCAGGAAGGAATTAATGAACTACCCCAATGTTCAGTGAAACAGATGCCTCTAACAGAATTCCCTCAAGTCTCTTATCCATTGCCTTCCAGCTTGAGCCCCTGCTTTGGACCAGCATTCCAAGCCCTACCTTTTCCAACATCCCTACTCAGCAGGAAGCAGCTTACCATCTACCTACCTACCTATCTACTGCCACCCCTTATCGTCAATAAAGGGCTAGGTTATTGTTAGAACCTATAATGTTAGGTCCCCAAATGAGGCCCCAAAGTAGTAGTGCTGATGACAAGGACCCATCTTCCACCTGAAAGGGATTAGGGAACAGAAATCTCAAGCATTTCTCAGAAGCCCCTAAAGGCTGGCTGAATGCTCTAAGAGCAACTGTCAGCACCTACTCTACCTGAAAAGTTCCCAGGCTAACCACCTGGCTGTTCCAGCTTCTGCACAGCCTCCCCCTGCCATATAAAACCCAACAAGCTTTTGAAGCTGGACGCTGTCCTCCATTGTCGAAGGCAGCCCGGCAGTGGGGGTTCTTTCTCTTCATGGAGAGTGGTTGTGTTTAGTGTTTTGTTTTGCACCTACTTACACCAACCAATTGTTCCCAAATAGGTATGCCATTTATAGATGATCACCAATTTCACATCAAAATGAACAGTTCTGAATGCAAACTAATCCAAGGTGAGGGAAGAGTAAGCAAGTCTGAGTGCTTTGGCCACAGTGGGTATTAAAATTTTTAGGGTTTCATATACTCAGTATAATTGATGGGAAGTAGGGAAGCAAAGAGGAACATTTATAGCATATGAGATAAAAAGCCAAGGAAGCAAGGGAATGTGCTAAAGTGGACTGGTCCTGAAACAAGCTAATCATCCCAGAATTAAAGAAATCTTCCACCTGCCATGTGGCTTCCCATCTAGTGTAGCAGATGGGGGTGTGGGATGTCTGTCTTTCAAAATAGAAGTGTCCTTTAGAAATAAGATTCTATCACCTATCCTCTTTGACATTTTGGACAGGAAATAGGAAAACAGTTCTAGCATTTCATATACATCCATTTTATCCTGATCACATTAACTGTAACCTAATTACCTTTTACTGTCCTTCCCACATGACTGTCAATTCCTTGTGTTGGACAGTTTTTCGGTTTTACTTTACTTTTTTGTGCTTTACTTTCAAACAACAGGGACCGGACCATCAATAGCAGAGCCACTAAATGCTGTTTACACAGACTCAGAAAAGGGAAGGACATGGTGTTGATTCCAGCTGTCTGTCCATTTGTGCTGTGTTTGCCTGTCATCTTTAATGAGCATGCTATTTCTCCAAAGTTCATGATTCTCACAAGAACATCTAAACAAGCACAACTGAGTGGCAGGGTGCTTGCCTCACATGCATGAGGCCCTGGTCTGGGAAAAAAAATCTGTAGTTATGTGAAAGCATACACTCCATTGTGTAAAGTACTCTCACAATGTGTTAGAACTGTCTGTTACAAGCCTATTGCATCAGCAACAAGTGTGTCTCTGCCCTGTACCTCGTGTTGCCTCTGAGAACAACACACACTTGTGCTCACAGCAGGCAAACCATCAACTTCTGCCCAGAAAAAAAAAAATGTTTTTGAAGTCCTTGTGTAGCTACTGCAAAAGAACACCTAATAAATTTCATTAACTTACAACTTTTAATAAACATGCTTAAATTGAGTTTGTTTCCATTGGAATTAATTTAATTCCAAAGCTTATTTAGAAAATTGTATTTGTACTTGATAGTAATAATGAATGTGTAGCACATACAGTTATACTTTTTCCTTCTGCTGAATAAATCATATATATGTATTACAATTCCATCTTAAAATAATTAGTGCAGTGATTCAAATAAATCAACTCTAGCCCAAGGGAAGGAAAAGCCATCAAAAGCATTTTTTTAAGTTTATGCTAAATTAATCATGTAAAGTTCAAGGTACTGCATTCCAAATGGAGCAAGGAGTGAAGTGTAATTAATTCAGAGTTGAATGTCAACCGAATAAAATTTAAAAAAAAATCCTTAATCAAATACCACCCTACCTCAATACCTGCAAAACAGATTTCTTCATCTCCATTGTTTCCATCACTGTATTCAGTGATACAGATTCATATGACTTACAATATTGCACCCATTTCTAAAGTGATAGATTTAGTGATACAGATTCATATGATTTGCAATTGTCAATTTTTATGCAGGTGGAATTTTTAACAAGAATTTCTTTGCAAACCACAAGGTCAGTATAGATTTGAAGAATGACTATTGGTTTCACTATGGAGAAATTTTGAGAACTCACAAAATTTCCAAGATGTTATTCCTCTTCTTAAACATTGTAGTCATTTAAATATTTCCTTATTTAATATTTAATTTATGAAGAAATACAGAGTTGAGTCTACTCCTGATTATTTTATCTATACATGATTAGCCACTTCACTGGTCTATATTGACTCTTTTTTAATTAATTTTAATTCATGTGCATTGGTGTTTTGCCTGCATGCATGTCTGTGTGAGGATGTTGGATCCCTTGGAACTGGAGTTAGAGTTAGTTGTGAGCTGCCATGTGGATGATGGGACCTGAACCTGGGTCCTCTGGAAGAGCAGCCAGTGTTAACTGTTGGGCCCTCTCTTCAGCCCCCTATATTGACTCTTAACAGTATACAACTCTCATAGTATTTGGAGATAATGCTACAGCAATCACACAACTGACTGACTGACAACACTTGCAGCTAGCTCTGAAAATTGAGCAATGTTTGCCTTCATGCAACCACAGAATCCCTGCCAACAGGAAGGTAGAAATGCCAGCAGCATCCACAGGGCCCAGAGTTACTTCTCACTAAGGAAGAAGCAGATGGTAGCTGGGAACAATACATTTTTTGAAGGACAATAGTTACTGTTATAGGTCTCATACTTCTAAAAATCTGCATGGAAAGCAGGCAGTATTTTCAATGCTAAGGTTTCAGTTTCCTGCTTATATTTGAACACTCATAGCCCAGTAGATGTTAAAACTAGAAAGAATGTGTACAAGCTAAAGAACTGTTAAATCATCAGAAAGATGGGCTTTGATACAGTTGTTGTTAAACTTGAAAGCAGTATCACTTATTTAGAAATGGCAGATGCTAAAATGCTTGAAATGAATAAAATCTGATTATATTAGCAAACTCTTTTTCTTTAAGGCAATAAAAATTAAACTCTGAAGTTCCTTTCCCTTTGACTCCCCTGCTTCATGAGCAGTGCAAAGTCGCTGTTCCCAAGGATGCCCTTTCCCCAGTCACGTGTGGTCAGGCAAACAGCCCCTAAGCTTGCACACGGTACACGACGTAACTGAGTCTCCCATACCACGGCCAAGGCCAGATGTCTGTTCACTGTTGCCAACAAGAAGTTGAAATGACAAAAGGGTTTTCATGACTGATTTGGGGTAAATGGATTTTGTAATTTTAAAACCGTATAATGGTATTAACTAAAATCATAGAAACTAAGTCGTTTGTTATTCATATCATACAGTTCTACTTTTATACTCTGCCAAAAATATATCCACCTTTCCAGCCAAACCTGAAACAAATATTTAGAACAGATGTCAAGTTGCCTCAATTGTTTCCCACAGTTTTCCCATAAAAAACAAAACAAAATAAAATGAAAAATCCATAATCAAATTGAAACAAAAATATCAAAGTGGATTCTTTTTCCAAGGCTTTAAAGAGACTTTGTATAGATATTTTACATACCATTAAACCACCTTGCCAGTGGCCAATAGCCTCTTTATATAGAAATTATTTAGCCTACTTTTATTCTCAAGAGCTACTGATGGGTTTAAATCCATGGACTGCATTATTACATGAAAAATTATATAAATATCATATATGAGAAATCTAGATAGCCAGATATATAAAGCTATCAAAGCAAAGCAAAGGATTACTCTTCTGACATATTCCATTACTACTGATACTTAGGATTTGAGGAAAGTTCATCTGCCTTGCTCTTTTTATTTAACAGGCTCTTTCTCACTCTGTTGCCCAAACTGGCCCAGAACACCTGGATTCAAGCAACCCTCTCTCCTCAGCCTCCTAAGCACCTAAGCAGCACCAACACACTGTCTGTCTTCTTCTTCTAAACAAAAACTTACCTGTACTTCCCATTACCTGACCTGGAATGTTTATGCAGAAATAACATGTATAGACTACTAGAATTTTGGTGAATCCTTGTAAAGATTTGTTTTGTTTTTTAATTATGTGTATGTGTCTGTGTGTAAGTATGTGCACAGGTTTGTAGCTGCCCCCAGAGGACAGAGATACCAGATCTCTCCAGAGCCAGAGTCACAAGCAGTTTTGAGCTATCTAATGTGAGTGCTGGGAATCCAACTCTGGTCCTCTGCAAGAGCAGTACCTGCTCTTAACAACTGAGCTGTCTCTCTAGCCCCAAGAAGCCTGGTGATCTTACTGATAAATCAGAAAATGGCTTTCCTAACCTTAATTTACACCCAAAATATGTAAGTAAAATGTGTTTTATAAGTTAACTCAAAACATATTTTGAACATGTAAACTGAGTAAGACTGCAAAAGCAAATATGAAAGCAGATCATATGCTCTAGCCTTGCCCTTCCTGTGTGTGTGGTAGTGAATGCTTTATATGAGCAGTACATACCTACATTCTCCAAAGCTTTTCCAGCAGTCATGGGTGTCTGGCTTGGTGTACTTAGCATGCTTGAGATTCTAGGCTCATCTCCTAGCACCCTTCTCCAAACAGTCAGAATAAGTGATAGAAACTTTAAAAGTAGCATGTATGTTAATATGGCAAAGTTAGAGCTGTCATTTCAAGAAAGCCATATAATTTATCCAAGCATATGTATTTCCTTTAAAACTAAGAGGAAATAGACCTCTTGTGCAACAAGAGTATTAAAATACATAGGCAGACATGAAAGCATGCTCAACAAATTTGCAGTTGTCCTTAGAATAAGACATCACAGTTCAAGAATATTTCATACCAAGAATGCAATCATTCAGTCTGTTTCCATAACATTTTTCTGGCCATTTTTGTCTTAAATGACCTAACAAAATAAAATGTTTTTTTCTTCTGATTCAAATTTGTAAGGAACAATACACCAAAATAAAGAAACCACCAACTGCCGGGCGTTGGTGGCCCACGCCTTTAATCCCAGCACTCAGGAGGCAGAGGCAGGCGGATCTCTGTGAGTTCGAGGCCAGCCTGGGCTACCAAGTGAGCTCCAGGAAAGGCGCAAAGCTACACAGAGAAACCCTGTCTCAAAAAACCAAAAAAAAAAAAAAAAAAAAGAAACCACCAACTGAATGTATTTAAAATAGCTAATAGTTTTCACATATGCATATTTTCTACAAAGTGACAGCAGCAGACCCATCACTACGGGCATCAAATCAAAGATGGTAGTGACAGGGAGCACAGGAAACCCTGACACTGGGATATGTAAAAAGAAGCCTGAGATACAACCAGACTGTTCTTCTCGAGTAGGTCAGTCTTGGGAAGAAAGCCACAGGAACAGCAGTTCTTCAGGATTAGATGACAGAAACAAGATGAAAGGCTCTTCTGAGAACACAGAGCATATGTGATCCACCTCATGTGCTGAATATACCAGGGCCATGAAGGGAGGGCATGGGATTGGAGAAGGGGTAGAAGAGCTAGGTCCATGATCAGTATGTAAAAGAACACCAGAAAACCATTTGTATCATCTGGAGAAGTGGTTCTCAACCTGTAGGTCATGACCCCTTTGGCAAACCTCTATCTCCAAAAATATTTACATGATGATTCATAACAGTAGCAAAATTGCAGTTATGAAGTAGCACAAAAAAAAGTTATGGTTGTGGGTCAGCACTGTATTAAAGGGTGGCAGCATTATGGAGGTTGAGAACCACTGATCTAGAAGAAGCAAGTGAGCAACCGGCTGAGTTACTGTTTAGAGGAAAAGAAGAACCTAGAGATGATCAAAAACTTGAAAATTAGACCCTTGAGAACATGAAACTTTTTTGGTATTTGTGTTAGAGGTAATTAGAAGACCACACAGAATATGAAAAATATTTTAGAAAGAATGCTTCTTACCAAAACTTTTTCCTGAAGGAGTATGCTATTTTTTATTTTTTTTTTTTTAATCAACTTGACACAAATTAGTCACCCAGGAAGAGGAAACCTCAATTGAGGGATTGCCTCTATCTAATTGAACTGTGGGTACTGTTTTGTGGGGAGATGCATTTTCTTGTTTGGATTGATATGGGGAGGTCCAGCCCAGCCCAGCCTGGGCAGGTGGCCTGAATTGCACAAGAAAGCAGGTTGATCAAGTTATGGCAAGCGAGCTATTCACAGGGTTCCTCCGCCGCCTCTGCTTCCTTCATTTCTTGCCTCCAGCCTCCTGCCTTGACTTTCCTCAGTGATGGACTATAATCTAAGTCAAATGAACCCTTTCCCCCTCCAAGTTGTTTCTGGTCACCGTTTTATCACCACCACAGAAGTCCAACAGCTATCTAACCGGACCGAGGCCCATTCAACAGAAGGGAAGTCATGACTGGGGCTGAAACCCAAGTACTCAGGTAGTGAAGTCAGGGATCTTAGAAGAGAAGCCACTGCTGGCGCTTACTACACCAGCACAATTCCAGCTACATTCTGAAACTTACGCTTCTGCCCACAGGGAAGTGCAGCTCTCGCCCTTCTTCAGAGTAGCTTCTCTTTACAGCAAGTGGAAATAGTACAGAAAATCACACCTGGACTTAACGCAGAGGGAATAGATTATGGGGAGTACAGCTCCTAAGGAGAAATCTTCAATATAACTGCACCCAATGCTCAGGGAACAATGTGGGAGAGTGAGCTCTGGAGCCTATGAGAGTCAAAGGACCAGAATGTCTGCTGTGAGACTGTCTCCTAAAAATGGCTGCCTAAGGAAGACCTGAACAACGACAATATTAATAGACACAGTAATGTAGAAGGGAGAAAAATCTCATGGAGTCACAGTACCCCTAGACAAAAATCTCCTTCAGGTAGAGAGGCAGAGAGAGGAAGACAGAGACAGAGACACACATGAGAGACAGAGAGACACAGAGAGAGAGACACAGAGACAGAGACAGAGAGACAGAGAGACAGAGAGAGAAATGAATGACAATTAGCCTCTCTCAGGGACCAGCCTCCTAATTGGTTATCCGATACAAAATGGTCAGCCCTGAAAAGATACACACACAAACAAAAATAAACTTAGCAGGTTATAGTTATGTGTGTACCTATGTTTTTATGTAACAATAATAAAGACAAAGAGGCCATCAGTTTTTGGGATGAGGTAGATGTGGGAAGGGTTGAAGGGAAGAGACATAGGAAGGGTTGGGAGAAAAGGGAGAGAGGAAATGATAAAACTATACTTTAATTAAAATGGTAAAAATAATAATTACAGAGGCTAACCCAAAGAAAATCTCTTCTGGAAATGAATTTTAACTATGAAATTAGTCATTATTTGAGTTTTGGTATTATGACATCCAACATATTAAATAACTTGCTCTAGCAGTCATTTCTTCTGAGGAACAGTGCTTCCCAGGCTGCAAAGATCTAGCCCCACAAACTCTGACATTTCTGTGCTGACTTCAGCAGAGCTCTTTTGCCTGTAATTCCATTTCTACTGTTCATTACTTGATGATTACTTGTAAACAATTCATTCACTACAACATTCCAAAAAAAAAAAAAAAAATAGAACATGGCACAGAAATACAGAATTAGTTGCAACATCTCCAATAAATAGTCTATTTCCTTTCTCAAGTGATTGTATTACTTAGACAATATGACAATAAATTTTGTAGGTGCCAATTTAAATAATAGCCATTAAATTTTAGTTTTTTTTTTCTTTTTGTTTTTCGAGACAGGGTTTCTCTGTGTAGTTTTGATGCCTGTCTTGGATCTCACTCTGTAGACCAGGCTGGCCTCGAACTCAGAGATCCGCCTGGCTATGCCTCTCGAATGCTGGAATTAAAGACACACAGATTAAAGACACACGCCACCACTGCCCAGCAAATTTTAGGTTTTTATAACCTAGATATTACAGGCAGAACTTTTATCAAACTGTCATCAAATAAACTTTTGTCCACATCACATGGATTCTGGATAGCAGGCTGAAGGCAATCCATTGAATTATAAACATCTGAAATTGGCAGAGATTCAAAGCCAGAAATTGAAAAAGATGGCAATCCCACAAAAGTAAGAGCAAGACCTCATGATTCAAGTAAAGCCAGGGCCTTAAGATAGGAAAGCATGTTGTGTGTGGCATAACTCCATCTGCACAGAGCTTACTAGACCAGAAACCCAGAAGCCGCCTTCTCAATCTCACGAGCGGATGCACATGTCCTCTAGACTGTGCCTGGCCCAAGAATACCTGAGGATTTTTAAGTAGGTGCACATCTGAGACACAAGTAACTCCTGCCAAGAGTTGGCCCAGCAGCTCTACCAAACCTTCCTCATGTAAGAGCAGGTAAAAACACTCCCCAACCTTTCCCCTTCTTCATATGGGGGCTGACTTTATAGTCACACTAACAGATATCATAGTCTCCTGAGTCCCTCGTTTCTTTCATAGGTATCCTTTAAAATCTTTAAACATTTAATTTCATCTTGGCATCTGCTTTTTAAAGATGACAGATTAACCCATAAATATAGTATGATCCATTCCAAATGCATGAAGTTTTGTTAATTCTCGATTAGAAAATGACCATGGGCACAGGAAGGTACTCTTGGTTTGGCCTTTTATAGTAAGACCCAACATCAGAACCACCTCTAGAGGACAATGCACAAGTACAATTCACTACCCAGTCAGCTCCTTTGATGGGAGTATAAATTCCTTAATCTGTTTTCTCTAATGCAACACAACTGTACTGACCTCTTGGAAGTTGTGAAAACTAAGTGAGCTCCATAAAAATGCAGACTAGTGTCGAATACATCCTTATTATCAGTGAGTCTGGCACCGGAGAAAAGCCTGGCAAGAGATCTAGGACAGAAAATACACATCTGACTGAAAAACAAAAGCAAAACAAGAACCCAGAAAAGATTCGCTAGAGAAATGGACCAAATCTGTCCATTTAGCTAATAAGATTACATCATTTGCTTCACATTTTGCTGTTTTTAAGATGTCATTAATTATACTTTGTCATTCAGTGAATTAGCATTACTCCATTTTGTTTTGAAAAAAAAAGCTACTTTTCACTACTATGGGAATTTAGTTAACATTTGGTTCTCCAATAGTAACGACAGAAATACCTCTAAATTTTGCAAGTGTTTTGAATTAAGGGACAGTGATTGCTACAGGGATTATTACCAGGCTCAATATAAAAGCCAAATAGGAACCTCAGAAACGAAGACGAAGTGATGATTCTAGATCATCCTATTCTACCAAGCTGGTGCGTTTAGTCCAGTAGTCTCACCTTCTGAGCACTTGCTGCACCTTGCAGTTTGTCTCTAAACTTTGTGTAAAGACAGCACCCTTTGTCACATACGGTTGCCTTTTTCCACTAGTCCATTAACTAAATGATCAGCTAGTGCTTTCACTGAGATTTCTCCGAATCTTTGGAGCTTAAATAACTCACCAAAACCCAACTCTTCACTGTGGATACTGGTTCTGGTGCATCACTACCCACCTCAATGCTGATGCAGGTTACTTGAGCCATCACTTCCTGCTTGTGTAGAAACCAGTTATCTACACGAGGTGAAAACTTGAGTCTTCTCTGAACATTCAGCCCTGGTCATGCACGTGACATTCTAAACTCTCTAAAATACACAGGAATTGTCCAAAGTCTTTATTTATTCATGCAGGTTTTTAGCTTTGTTTTCCCCATAACTTGTACTTTGTGGTAGGGCTGCTGTGGCTAATGGATCTGCTTTTAAATGCTTTGGAATGCATCACACCTGGAGGAGCAATTCAACCCCAAGTAAGTTCCAAAGAGGAAAAAACCAAGGTAAACCACTGAGCCACTAGTTAGGTCAAACACAGTTCTTTGAGAACAGAACCTATAAGGCTTTCTTCGTACCAAGAATGCAAGCTGTACGTTCATGATAGAAAGCTGGGGATGGTAGGCAGATGAATTAAAATACTCTGACACTCTAGGAATTAAGCAGCTTCTACCAGGTGATTAATTTTGCTTTCTCACAAGGCTAGATCCTAAATTTAGAAAAGTTAAAACTTCAGGATGTTTTACATTAAAACTACCTTTGAGATTTCTGCTTGGAAAACGAGATCCTTTACTGTTTTTTAATCAATAGTAAACAACAATTTACAGCAATGTTATTACAATATATTGTAACAGCACATCAAAACTTCAAAGATTCAGCAAATGTCACACTGCAATTTGGCTATGACAAAACAGTCTGCTTGGTGGTCTACATCAAATGGTAAATTTAAGACCCAGATACGAAGGTCAAGCTTTAGCTGAGACTAAGATAGGCTATTTGGATTGAATTACACTTTAAAGATGGAATCCAGTCTTTTACAATGAAGATCAGACACGAAATGGCCTGGCTAGGTTACTCACTCCTTCATGGTCTGGAATTTTCCAATCTGAAGACCAGGGCTTCCATTGCACCATGTTTAGCATGTCTTACTGGCCCAAGATATTAATGAATTTGATCTTTCCTACAACTCTTTTCCTTAAATAGTAACCAACATATGGTAAATGTGTTAAAAGCAGAACTACAAGGTCTTACAATTAAGCTTAGTCAGGGGCTTTGTGGCCTTTAATCTTACTGTCCTTAAATACCAGGAAAACCTAGATCATAAAATTGATGTTATGACAAAAGAAATCAGTTCAAAGTAATGAATGGCTTTGAACTAATTTTTCTTTGCTGATTTTTCTAAGTATATATCAGGTGCATCATCAGTATCATTTAAAAAGAAAATATACCTGAAAATCATTACTTGTTTCAACTT
Source organism: Peromyscus nudipes (assembly GCA_902168325.1). Lineage (NCBI taxonomy): Eukaryota > Metazoa > Chordata > Mammalia > Rodentia > Cricetidae > Peromyscus > Peromyscus nudipes. The sequence goes on along the minus strand of CABHPH010058846.1, from coordinate 24,747 downwards.
AGAAATTTATTTACATGAAATAATTTAAATGCAATTTCTTAGAGAGAATGATTAGTAGTAACACAAATTACCATCATGTTTAAACTTAAAGTCTTACATATAATTCCATATAATATTCATCCTAAAATTGGAGATTCTTAGAGTTCCTAAATATGTATGTCAACCTAAAAGATCTGTAGGGAAAGATTAAAAAATAGCAATTTTTTATTGTTGTTTTGAGACAGGGTCTCATGTAAGCCAGACTGGCTTTGAAATCTTGATCCTCTGGGATTAAAACATGTTACCACCATGCCAAGCTGTAAAATAGCATTCTTACAGATCTGTACAAATACCTTTACAAAACTTCAGCTTTAAGTAAATGTTTATGCAAAATGTTCCTGACATGTACCCCTCATAAAAATACCAAAATACTTAATTATCACCAATGCAGTAACTTATATATAACAAGCCAATAAAACTGTTTTAAATAGACACATAGAAAGGCAAATGAGTCTTTATTTTTAACCTTTAGTCGCTCTGGAATTACATTACGTGTTTGAAATCTTTGATAGTGATTTTAACATTTCACAACTAGACAGAACAATGGAACCTCTAATGAACTAGAATTTACATAATGGCTTCTATATCACAATCACTTTGGTAAGTTGCCTACTGAGTATGTACCAACTGCTTTATGGTGTCCAGAACTAACCAAAACAAAAGAGCAAAGAAATCATGAGGCTCTACAAAATGGCTTAGAAAAACAAGTTTTCTATTTATTTAAAAATAAGTTTATAGTTACTACATTGCAGGGACAGGAATTCTTACACATACATTCTAGTTTGTATAAAAGGATTCCAAGAATTATGCATCAAAACTAACATAGAAAGTGTCCACGTAACAGTAAAGAAAGGTCCAATCAATATGTACAAAAAGAAAGGGCCTGCTACCGCGGTGCAAGACTGCCGTTTATGACATGATACTCCAGGTCTAGAAGAAATAAAACAAAAACATCAATAAAGCTAAATAATTTTTAAAAACTCTGTCACTTATTACATACAACAGATTTGCTTGTGTTTAACATTGCTTTCTGTACAAAATAAACATAATTTTAATTTGAAATGTGTCAGTTACAACTTTAACCCTTTAGGTCAGTTGCTTTTCAAAACTTGAGCTATGTCCTACACGTCTAAATATCCCATGGCGAGATTTAGTAGTTTTCTTAATAACTTTTTAAGACCTGTCTCTTCTTGCAGTTTCAATATGGTCTAAAAATGTAACATTGTATCTTATTTTTTAATTTATTGTTGTGATAAATCAACACCCACATCCTTGAAAGTAATCAGCATGTGTGTGCATCTATCTGCTTTGTAAGTGCATGTACTATAATACAATCCTGAACCTATCTTCTTAGCTCTTTAAATGTAGAAACTCATCCATATACTACTATGTATTTGGTTTGTGCCATATAAGGTTAATTTCCTGATATTTTTATCTGCATTAAAAGTTTTTCAAAAGAGAGCTATTGAAACTAAAAAATATATTTATAGCTCAGATAGTCTACTCACTGTAATGTGTGCAGGGTCACCTCCAGAGCGCTCACAGTGGTACTTACAGTCTTCTGACTCAATCTGACCTCTTCCTGGGGTACTGTACATAGTTCAAAATGACTTTTCATTTGGAGCACTTTGATAAGTATAATTAAAAAAAATAGTTTCTTAGTAGATGCATAAATTTTAGTTCAAGTCATCCAGAAATCAGGGGAAGTAGGGAAAGTCTGCACTTTTTTTTTTTTGATGGAAACAAAAGGTGTACTTTTTCCAATTTTAACATAAGACAACTTACCACCAAATCAAGCTACTATTGTTAGCAATATCTGCTAGATAAATAGGGAGCAATGCATTCTAGACAAAAGAAATTCCCCCAACCCTGTTCTCATTTTTAAAATACTACACTCCTTGCATATAGGATAAACATTGATAATAGCCCTTTCATCACTCAAGTACCTTGGTCCTTTCAACCTACTCAAAAATGAACTTCAGGTGAACAAAATATTAAAAATCAGTTTGTTTTCTTTAGAGAGAAAGCTTAAAACCAGTTCCTTTCAACTTAACATTTGAGACAAATTTATAGAAAGCTATGGATGTATAAATAAAACGGAATGTCAAAAAACACTGCCGACTGAAATTAATCATGCAAATGCTAACATCTCACAGGGCCAAAATTTTATTTCAATACACCTATAAAGGTATCTGGTTAATCTACGACGCTACAGCTAAGGGACAGTTCTGTTAACAGTTCTATAGTAAGGGAATGTTTGCTGTTCAGGGTCTTACATAATTAATTTCCAAGTGAAACTGATTCCAGTCAATCTCTTCTCTCTGACGTGGCCTAATCACCCAACAAATGTTCTACAGTTCGTCTAACTATAGTAAGACAGTTCTGTAGTATCCACCAGTCTTTAGAGTTGGAGTGATAAAATGCAGTAAATACAATGGCAATAAGGCCCTCAGTCTTCAGTTTATACTTATATGTAGAAGACAGATTGCTCTAGAGTAAGCTGTGAAGGGGGAGATTTTAAGAACCTACATATCTACTTCCAAAGGCTGGTAGATTGTATTTAAAAGCAGTCTTTAAATAAACTACCCTGTGACAACATTTAAAATTCTTTTAAACTCGGGTTTTGTGAAGTCAGGATAACATAAAAGAACAAAATTAGGTATATAAACTGATTTTGGGGGTGTTGCTGCTGTTGTAGCCCTAGTCTTAAAGTTGGTTTGTAGCTAAAGGTAACTCTGAACTCCTGATGTTCCTGCCTGCACCTCTCAAATGCTGAGATTACAGGTGTGCACCACTGAGCTCAGCCTGAAAATTGATTTAAGTTCCATGCACATAACAATTTTTATTTCTGAAAGTTTCTATAAACTGGATATTCTTCTTATTGCTTAACTAAGACAAGTGCCAACAATCCCTTCTGGTCTATAAACAGTACATACATTGATGTTACTATCTCAAAGGAGACTTTTCCAAGTGGTAAAACCCAAAACATGATGACTTAAATTTCTTAATTCAACTTTTGCAATCTACAGAAGCTAAATTATAAAAATATAAAATCTGTATCTGGTATTAATATATCTTAAGTGTTTCAGTTACAAATAATCTGATCCAAGTCATTCTGCTTTACTAAGAAACCAGTGTCTGAAAAAATGTCCAAACATGGTCATAAATATACAGTGTCTTTAAAACAGAAATAATGTATTTCCTTGTTGTAGGAAAGATGGAAATACTTATTTTACTGCTTAGAAGTTGGAACTATCTGTGTACCATTCAAGAGGTCCTCCACACTAAGACTGTGTGCGCTTCCTTTTACTAAGCACACCTTACAACTACATTTTTTTTATAAAAATGGGTTTTAGTCTATTTTTCTAATACAATGCAGATAACATCAGGAAATTACATTTTTTTCAAATAGATTCCCTTCAAAAGCAACTAGTTACTTTAATGACTTAAAATTTCCAACATACACACTATCATTTTCAATAACGGTGAAATTGACTCATTTTTCTATATAACATGTCATCCATTTCTGCATTATGAAGAGTTAACTACTTAACTTTAATTATATAGTTTAATATATTTGTTAGAAAAAAATAAATGTACAAAAACCTAAAAAATTTGAAATTAGTTTAACTGTAAAATCACAGCAATCCAGTCAGGATCTGGAAAATGGTTCACTTAGTTTCACTGGAGGGTTTCTGTACAAATTTCGTTACAAATGATCTAAAAAGCCCAAATGCATCATCACTTTTCATTCTTCAAGACAGTTAAATGACAGTTAACATTTGTCCTTATCGGAAACAAGGAAATAATTATATAATCTAATTATATATTTTGCCAAGGTTCAATGAAGAACTTTATTCTCTACATCAGGATCATTCATGCTGATACATATTTTTCCCATCCTTTCTTTTTAAAAATGTAGTATCTGAAAATTTTGGTTACATTTTTGTACCATATCAGTCCTCAGAAAATACTACATTCTTAAAACTTAAAAGAAAAAAAAGTAATTTTAAACAATAGAAATGGCATTTATGTTGGTTTTCAAGGTATAAAATAACTAATGTACCATAAACAAATAAATAACTGCTTTCCTTTTCCATAGCAGTACATATAGTAATACATTCTCCTAAGTCATATAGTTATCATTTACAATAGACAACTTAATTTTACTAATGATGCAAAAAATAATAGAATACAAGGCACAATCATTAAATGGGTGTTTCTCTTTAGAGTGTATATTGAGATACCAGCGTGATAAGGATACCGTAAAAAGTGCAGAAAAAACACAATGTGCAATGAGACCACTGTATAAAACATGATTGCATAAAAAGTGATTTGGCCTATTTTTAACTTTTAATAGTTGAAAATAACCAATCTTTTCCTTAAAATTAAACTATAAAGTATGACATTTTAAAATTGTCTTTATTCTACTACTATCTAAAAAAATCCTGAAAAAAGAATTTATACCTGGGTAATAGTATGCGTTTGTATATATATTCAATCACACCCATTTATCAATATACACACGCACACAGACATGGTTCTTTGTAAGTCATTTTAGCTTATTGGATATGTCTGAAATTTTAAAATGACATTAATCCAGATCAAGTAAACATCAAATTCCATACTTTTTTCCTGTACTTTCCTTGAATCCTTTAACCACTTAAACATTGTCTCTAAGATATCTCTGTCAAAGGACCCACCAGTGCATTATTTTCCTACTATTAGTACCAAAAAAAAAAGAAAAAGAAAAAGAAAAAAAAGAAAAAAGATACAACTCAGCATAATTCTGTAATCACTTGCTCTTTAGAATATATAGCTTTTCCAGTATTGAAAAGTGTATGCTGTCCTGACAGTCAAAAACAGGCTTTCCACTGCACTGATTCTCAGTCTTTGGCACAATAAACAGAGATAGAGTGACTGATACAAGAATCAAGGTCTGAAAAATTAGACAGTCAAATGTTTTCCAATGTGGATATGTTTCCTTTGCATCAATACATTTTCTCCTTAAGTTTGGCAGAAATGGAGTAAAACAAAAAGCTTCCTCTAGATGTTCTGTAGTTGAACACCCTACAACTAACACTTCTTAGGATAACAAATGGGATCTTTAAAGTTAGCTTTAGAGGAAACGTTTCTTAATGTACTGCTACTCTGTGTAACATCTTTCTTCCTAAGGGCATGACTTCTGTATCAGTAAAAATGTATCTTACTTGGTCAAAAATAATTCAATTTACCAGGAAACATTCTATCACTAGGAATACTATGCTTCAAGAGTGTAGCAGAGCTGTCTCTTCCATAAATAAATCAGGAATTTATAACAGGTCCTCAATTTCAAACAGTGAATGAAATGAATGTGGAAATGAATAACCTACCTAAGGGCAATAAATAGCAAACATTTGAAATATATATGTATATAGATTTTCTTTTTCATTCAAAGACGTAAATTATTTTCTAAATTTGTTTGTTTGCCTCCTTTTTTCCCAAGTCAAATTGTAACATTCCCTAATCCATCATAGCAGCCAGGAAGCAGAAACCTTAGTTCTACTTACTCCTTAACTGTACCTGCTTCATAGACTCTGAAGTACAATATTTTGCTTCAAGTTACCAACCAATTAAATTAGCTTTTGCTTTTTCAGTCAACTTTCGGACCCGTCCTCTACTAGAAGTCCCAAAAGTCAAAGAGGTGTCTTCGAATAGCAGCTGCCTCTGCTCCTCTTCTGAGTCATCCTCATTATAGAAGGCTGTCCTTCGACCTTGGTTTCTAGTTCTCATGTGAGGCTCAGAGCCTTTGAGTTCTTCAAACTCTTCTTCCTCATCTACAGGACCATCTGTTTTTTTCCGGTTACTTCTCCTTAACACTTTAACATTTGTAGGAACTATGAGTTCTGAATCTAGGTTTTGTGTCTTCATCTTCCTTTTGGGTTTTCTGCCTCCACGACTCTTTTTCTGTAACAAATCCTCCTTAACAACATTCGTTTCAGAAAGAAAGTTGCATGTTGAAGAAGGAACCACCTCAGCCCTGATTGGAGGCATGTTATTTTGCTCAGAGTTTTCTTGCTTTGTACACTGAAGTTTCTTGGGCTTTCTACCTCTTTTCTTGTGTGTAACTTCACCACTGCTGGTGTTAGTTTCTGCCTTAGGCTTCCTCCCAGGCCCTCTCTTCACAAGTTTTGGCGGCTGTCCTCCATGACCATTTACTTGAATGGCTCCTGCTATAAGAACATTGTTCTTACAATCTCCTGAAGGGAAAAAACAGTACACTTAGTATGTCGTTTAGCCCTCCAACTAATCGGTAAGGGTACTAGAATACTTCTATATAATGATACAATAATAATAACAATAAAAAACTCCCACTAAAATAAGAGAATTGACAAATTTCTGCAGCTATTACCAACATATCTTTATTTTTAAAAATGTATTAATTGTGTGTGCACTTGGATGATGATGTCTATGTGTGAGTGGCACATGAGTCACCACGCATCTGTGGAAGTCAGAGGGCAACTTTTAGGAGAGAGTTCTCTTCTACTTTCACATGGGTTCTGAGGACAGAAATGAAATGAAGTTGTCACAGACTTGCCAGGCAAGCAGTTACCTGCTGGCCCATCTTATTGGCCCCTAGGAAAAGATTCTTATTGAAGACAGAAGGACAGACTTAAGTACAAATAAAAGACCCAAGTTAATACTGTCATTGATAGCAAAGAGTAGAAATTCCACGTCTGCCTCCTTTATTACACATTCTAATATGTACGTTAAGAGTTTTGTATGAATCACAAGAAATGATCATATTCATTTGCAGTTTATCACAACAAAGTCTTTTACTGTTTAACTCACTAAACACAGGGTGTTTCTGTATCACCACTTTTAAGAAATTTAAGTCATGGAAAAATATTCTTAGAATACTAATTCTGACCTTTTAATTTGGTCATACCAATAAATAACTGTTACTCTCTTCCTTTCAGTCACTTGATCAGTGAGAATATTCAACAATAAAGACTGGAAAAATTCTAGCTTTTCTTTCATCTCTTATGAATGTGACCACAATAACTTCTATATCAAAGAAGAGTCTGGACTCTGATGATCTCCGTGTGTTCCCTGGACATACAAAGACTCTTCCTTCTTAATTTCCCTACCCAAGATGATTTGGAGTATATCTGCTGCAATAATTTGTATCACTTACTCTCCATAAAAACTGCCATGGCTTTGATGCTCCTCACCTACTCTTATTTACAAATATAAGTTACACCAAAAAGCCAAGCATTGTGATATGCACATAAAAGTCCAACAGCTGGAGGAATAGAGCCCAAGGGACCATAGAGCTCAGTGGCCAACCAACCTAGCCAACTGGGGAAATCCAGGTGCAGAGGTCCTGCTGCACGACTACTAAATGGTCTTATAATAAAAATCTGAAGCCAGATACCAGGATGAAAGCTGAAAGATCAGAGAAGCAGAGCAAGCCACAGCTACCACACACCTCTTATCTCACCAACTCCTCAGCCTGACTGGGCCTCTGCAAGAGAGAGAATTCTTGTCTCCTCTGGTCTTATATTCCTTTCTCTGCCCAGTCATATCACTTCCCGTCTCAACTTTCCTAGTGCTGGGATTAAAGGTGTGTGCCACCACTGCCTGACCTCTGTGGCTAGCTCTGTCCTCCGCTCTTCAGGCAAGCTTTATTTCCTAAATTACAAACAATATATAACCATAAGGTCCTGTGCCTCAAAATAGAAGGTGATTGATTGAGAAAGACACTTTACATCAACTGCTGACCTCCACATGCACACACACATGTGCACATGCACTGTAAGACAACTGAATAGGAGTTTTTCTTTTTACATGCTATTCAAATAGTCTATCTCTTCATGTAATTGAATGGCAAATGATAATCTGTAATCACACAATATTGACACTGTATTGATCATGTAATGTGGACTATTATTTTGGTTAAAAATCTTACGTTAACTAACCCCATGATAAAAGCCAAGAAATTTACCAAGTCAGAGCAAGGGGTGAAGAGGAAAAAAACAAAAAACAAAAAACAAAAAACAAAACCTGCAAGCCTTCCCCCCATAAAAGATTTTCTTTAGATCAGCTTTTTACAACTGTGAGGTAAAGGTGTGGTAGAGAAATGTGGGAATGTGCATAAAGTAGCGAAGGGTATTCCACAAAGCAAAATGACTGAGGTCTGTGGGTTTTTTTTTTTTTTTTTTTGCTTTACATAAAGACAGACTACTGATAAAGACACTAAATATAAGCAGAGGAACTGGATTATTCAAAAAAGATCAATTACACACACATATCAGATTTTTTTTTTTTTTTTTAGATACTGTGAAAAGATCTGACATGGAAATTATGGGCGTAGAACAAAGAAATATCGCGCTAGACTTTCCAGAAAATCACAGAAGAAAATTTCTCAAACCTAGAGGAAGAGATGCCTTATGCAGTTACAAGAGGTCTAACTGAATACCAAATAGAAAGGACCACAAAACAAAACAAAACAAAAACAAAAACAAAAACAACACCCTACCCCACAACGACATCCCGTCAAAACACTAGAACAGAATAAAGAAAGGGTACAGAGAGAAAGGTCAAGTCATTTACAAAGGCAGGTCCATCAAAATAACCCCTAATTATTCAACTGAGATGTTTAAAACCAGAAGGCCTTAGAAAGATGTATTCCAAGTTCTGAAAGCCTAAAACTGTCAGCCTAGATTATAATGTGTAGCAGCAAGTCTATTAATAGAAGGAAAAATCAAAGCTTCCCAGGATAAAAACACTGAGAATTTAAGAAGACTAGGCCAGCCTTACAAATAATACATAGAAAGAATACATAGAAATGAAGAGAAAAACACTCTCAGGGGCCACAGAAGATAAGTAAATATTAGGACAATAATAAAAAAAAGATCCAAGAAAACACACAGACAAAACCAAAACAAAAAAACAACAAAACACACAAAACCCCAACCAACCAATACCACAATGAAATGATAAGAACACAGACAAAACTTTGAATGCTCTGAATGTTAATAGCCTCAGTTCCCCAATAAAAATACAAGGACTAGCAAATTGGGTTAGAAACAGGTTCTATTTTAGGATAAAAGAACAGAAAAAGGTGTTCTAGGCAAGTAGAATCATGAAATAATACCTAGTACTCTAATATCTGACAAAATGGAGCCAGCAAAGGTTCAAATTAATTATAGGGAACAGAACACAAGCCACATGAAGGGGAGATGGGGGAATACTCAAGAGTTCTATGTGTAAGTGGAGATAGGAAGACTGAGGAAAGCTTGGGAGTAGGTTAGTCCAAACTAAGAATATATGAAAAAGTATTATGGAAATCCACTATTTTGACAGCTAATTTCAAAATTTTATTTAAACTAGGATTTAAATAGAAGAACCTTGCATGAGTGGCTACTGCTGCTCCCAGAAGATAGGGACTAGTAAATAAAAATCTCAGTGTCTGGCTCAGGATCTCTCTGAGTCATTGGTAAGGAGCCCCCAGAAGCATCCAACAACACAAGCTATTTCCATTGATCTTGATTGCTCACCACAACTAGATAGTTAAGACCTTACTGATGAAGCCATTCCTCACTTTGGGGACAGGAAGTAAATCTCAATGGATCCCCAAACTCTCTCCCTGCTGACTGTTCTTACATAATACCAGAAGGTACATGTAGGTTGCAGGAGGAGAAAAGACAACATTGGTCTCATCCAGAGCTGGAGCCTATATGCATAATACCAAGCTACCAGGAAACATCTGCCCAGTCCAAATGCAGAGTATAACTGAGTGTTCAGCTGTGAATGGGGAGGAGAGTGGTGCTGACCTATGGACATAACATGGCTGTTATATACATCAACTCATAGCAGCTGTGGTTATCAGTACAAGATAAAGCCAGTCAAAATTTCAGCATGAATGGGGTAGGGGCCCCCGAGGCTCCATGCTTGGCAGAGTAGCTACTGGAAGTTAAGGACTGATGAAGAGATCAATCACTTCCTTTAGGGATGTGGCTGCTAGTGTACTGTCCGTGTCTGAGTAGGTGGCCCCACACACGTGAATAATTGTTGTACTGACTGGACTTAGGGTATTAGAGGAGAACATGGAGTTTGGAGGGACACAGGGAGGACAACAGTGGGAGTCTGTAGGGGAAGTGATGGCTATGATCAAAATACATTGTATAAATATATAAATATAAATAAAAAATTAAGAAATGCTAAAATGCCATGATCAAAGTCATTTGCTTATTAAAACACTTATCCACTATATGGCAAGTATAGGTGATTGTCTTTCAGAGGACTTGGGGTTTGATTCCCAGCACCCACAACATGGTTCACAACTATTTCTAACTCCAGTTCCACGAGATTTGACCCCCTCTTCTAGCCTCCATAGGCACTGCATGCACGTGTTTCATAGATATACACACAGGCAAAACACTCATACACATAAAATGAAAAAATAATTTTTTAAGGATCCCGGAAATGATATTGTGAGAGTTAAAAGGAGACAAATTAAGAGAGAAAGGGGAAAAAAGACTATCCAAAGAAGGAAGAAGGCGGTAAAGGTAAAGACTCTCCAGCGGTCCAGGAAGAGGTAAACCAGGAAGGAAACGGGTGGAAATGGGAGGATGAGGCAGACTACAGAACTCAGTGAGACAACGATGGCGAGGAGAGAAGGACCTGAGAAGTGAAGCGGAGGAACAGCCGGGAATGAAAGGAATTATACCCACGGAAGGAGGGCAGGAGTTTAGGAGATGTTAGAGACAAACACGCAAAACAAAAATCTCTGTTGAACAGATTTGGATGCTAGATTGACACCCAAATTTTAGTCTTTGTAGGTGGGTAAAATATAATGTTTTAAAATGGACAAAGCCATTTAACCAAGAAAATTTGAGTGAGGTTTCTGGTGAGAATATTAGGGAAGAAACATCTAAGGCACATTTTTTTTGGAAACTGTAATATAAAATGCTCATTAGTGGGCTATCTTTGTAATGTGGTAATGAAGCCATTCTTTTAATAAGCCTTATGGCATATTTTATTAGTTGCTTTCTCCTGTCTTTCAAACATAAAGCCTTTACAACAAGAGTTGAAAACCAGTGAGTTACCATTTAGTAAAGGTCAGTATATTTTTTTTTTTGTGACCTATGGTCTATTATGAATAATGCCATACTGGGTTAACAAAATCCAATTTGTTTAGGTTTTTAACAATGAAGCAAGAAACTAGTTTACAACATTCAAAGCCTTTAATTCTAGAATAAATTTTTAGTTCCATATAGTTTTTTTTAATCTTTAAAATTGTTAACAATGTTTTGCTTTTAATACAAAGCTGCAAGTTACTAGGTTTACCAGATTACACCCTATAACTTTTAAATTGACACCCACCAACTCCTATAAAAACATTAATTGTAAGAAAGACCTACCATATACAAGTAACACTTTTATTTTTACTTTTTTTTTGAGGTGGGGTACTCATTACATTGGTTTGGCCTCAAACCTGTGATCTTCCTTTCTCAGCCTCTCTACTGAACAAACGTGTACCACCACACCCAGATATAAGTAACATTTTACCTTGATCAATGACAGCTGATGACTTTGGAAGTGTGGATGCTTTTGACAGTACAGAAGACTTCATTTTACGTTTGACAGGCTTTTCCTTTTCCATGTTTTCTTTTGCAGAGTTATTCCTCGTACCATGGCCAAATGTGGGTTGGTCAGGGCTTGGAAGTGTACTCAAGACCTTGGAATGTTTCACAGAATTCTCTAGCACTAAAACACAAATGTAAAAAGATGAGAAGCTAAGACTTGGTGAACTCCAACAAACAAAAGGTCTGGGATTGCTTCTAACCTGAATTGCTTCACTTAGCCAAGAGGACAAAACTGAGTGATACTTAAGGCTTCTTCACAAAACCTTGCTTTTCTGTTGTACTGGGATATAACCCAAAGCCCCATGTATACTAGACAAGCCCAGTAATCTTCTTTCTAGTAAGAAATGGCTACAAGAAAATTTTAACAAGTGCAGCCCAACTAGAAGAAGCTTTCTCCTCAGTTTACGATTATGAGGCAAGTCTTGGCAAATTGCTAGCAAGCCTAGGGTTTATATTTGGGTAGTCTCTATCAGTTTGTTATTGTTTTGCCCTACAAAAATATCACTAAAGCTCAATTTTCTTTTTCTCACTTAACCCATGTTCAAAAAAGAGGAAAAACAATAAAGAAAGCAACAACAATAGCTTCAGGTAATTATTAAAACTCACGGAAAATCAAAAGCTTTTTAAAAAAGAAGAAAAAGAAAATTACACCCTGATGTAGAAAGTATGATTAAGTCTTACTTGTTTTTCCTGGCATGGCAGATGTATTAGTTTTTGAAATAAAAGCTTTTGTGGCTGATGATGTAGATGGCTGCTCAGTGATAACTGGATCTACAGCCACACGGTTGCTCCTGGTTCGAACCACAGAATTGGATTCTGGTTTACCATTTATCTGAGCAGCATTATGCCTTGGCAGTACTGATCGTGTAGGTACAGAGAATGGAGAGGTAGATATTTCTGATTTCAGTTGGGGTTTTAAGATCCTTTTTTTCCTTTCAGGGCTGTAAATAACATTAGAACATTGTTAGTCACTCTTAATTCTCCACATAAGTGTTAAGAGTTTTATAATGTTGTTGAATCCAACATCTGTACTACCATGAAATATGTTATAATATGAGATTTGTAGTGGATTTCATATGGTTGTGAGCCTTTGAAAAGTGAATATTTAGTGAAGGATCATCATAAATGCTAAAATTATATGACAGAAAGCATGATGCCATCATTATCCTAAAAATGCTGTTTTACTGTATAGATTTAGCAGTTTGAATTTAAGCACTTACACTAGTAAAGCTTTAGTTTAAAAGATTAAAAATCCTCCACATCATAGGAACTTGCATGTCAAATATATCATTCTGCAATATAGGGAATAGTAAAGGAAGCATTAAAAACCACCACGTTCTGCCATTTTGGATGACAAAGTCACGTCATCGAAAAGACACTTAAGTACCTTGAGGCAGCGCTGCTGGAAAGGGAGCTGCTTCTATTTCGTTTCTTCCTCCTTTTGGTTATAGTATTTCTTTTATGAAAACGAAGAGCAGACTTGTAATCTGACAAAACTGAACTAATGTGTTCTTCAAAGAAAGCAGACAGGCGTAAACTCATGCTGTAAATCTACGGAGAGAAAAAAACATCCATAAAACTGGTTCAAATGAAATTCTTCAAAAGAAAATGTCTATTTAGTAAATACTATAAATATTTTTTTGGTAAAATTTTCTAGAATTTAAATATTGCTGTTTGTATTTTTTTTTTTTTTTGGTCTCTTCTGATGCAAAGTAAACTGAAACATTTTTACAACTGAATTATTTTGACTATAGACATTTGAGATATTTTGAATTTAGACATTTGAGATATTTAACAGAAAAGATTCTCAAGTTGGGAGAGTGGCAAAATTCCTCATCATGAACTCTATCATACTTAAACCACTCCAAAGGGTTGGAAACTCATTCCCTTGCTATCTAGGACTATAATCAAGATGATCTCTTCACTCTTACACTGCCCATTTTGTGAAGCTGTGTTTTGACCAAAGGTAAGTGACAGGCTGAACTTTTACAAGTCATTCTCAATTGTTTCTACTCATTAATATGGAACTAGGTAGAAAAGTTAAGCCCAGAAGGCTCTATTTAACAAGACAATCATACTACCTTTAATAAGGCAACTATTCCTGAACTGCTATCAGTGTTTAAATGACATCAATTTGAATCACAAAAAAGCAAAGTAGAAAGCAGTAGGCCACTATTAACAACATAATAGCCAGTTAATTTTGCTCAAAGTTTTAAATAAAAACATTTGCAGATTTGACATCCTTTTAACAAAATAAAATAATGTGATGATATACCCTTGATCTTTTGCTTGGTGTATATGCTTTAGAGTTACTAAAAATGAGCCTGACATCTTTACATAATTCCATTGGTGACTCATAATTCCCAGCCTCTAAAGTTTCTCTGACAGTAGCAAAGTCCATTGGAGTGTCAATGATGTCTCTATAGTCCTAAGAGAGAAGGAAACAGTGTTATTACTACTACCAAAGTATCATTTTACAACACAAGAATTCATAGGCTTTCTATGGCAAGTTAACGCACAGAACTATTAACAACCATTTGTAAAACCAAAACAGTAAAACCTTAAAAACTTCAGTCCACTTATAATCTAATGAATGTCAACTCATTGAAGCACTATAAAATTATAAAATGAAGAAATACAATCGAAGTGGAGTTGGACAGATGGCTCAGTGGACAAGAGCACTTGCTGCTCTTGCAGAGGATCAGGGCTCAGTTCGCAACACCACTCATGACCATCCTTTTGAGTTCAAGGGGATCCAATGCTCTCCTCTGAATTCTGCAAGCATCAGGCATACACATGGCACACGTACATGCAGGCAAAAAACTAATATGTGAAACAAAAATAAATCTACAACTTCCTAAAACATCCCATCCATATAGAGGCTGAAGTTACAGTAACTTCAAGTTTCAGAATTTACCTATTTAGGTAAATTTGAATAAACAATAATAATAAATGTAAATAGATGTCAAAAAGCCTGCATTCTTTCGCGTAAGGGACAATAGAACTGTTGAAGTCAACTGGATATAAAATAGGGCAACAAGATGGCACAAAAGTCAAAGGAGAGCTAATGATCACTGCAGTATATGGCTAGGAATTGATTTAGTAGTACAGAGTACACGGAACTTTTCAATAGCACTCATTTCAGCTTTGGATTATTTTAATCCTGCTTCCTTTTGCTTTTACTCTTTCTTTCCTATACTGAGATGTGAACATACATTATTGATTTCAAGAGTTCTGATATATTGCAGAGTACACTCAGTTTTAAAATTCTCTACACTACTGTAAGTGTATCCCACAAATTCTGATATTCAATTGTATAAATTGGGATTATAAACCCATACATAGCACACCAGAGCTAAGAATGACCTAGGTTGTGGAAGGAATTGTTCAGTTGGTTTAGAGTGGGTTCTCAATTCTTTCCTAACCATGGCCCAAGGTCACGTTTGTTTCTGTACAGGGTTAATATTTTTTATCTCTAGAATAAAAACATTAAGGCTCAAAACATAAGCAACTAATAGCAATAAGTAAATTGTAAAGAATTTTAAAACTACAGCGAATTTGCAGGAATTAAAGGGAAGCCAAGCTTTTGAAAATCAGAGCATTGTATATAGCACAAACTCAATCCTGGAACTCTGGGAAGGTGAGTTTCTCATTAACCCAATTTACTTCACTGTTACAATTAAACATTTCTTTGGCATATTTAATGAGTCTGTTTCTGGCTTTCGAAATTAAAAAAATTATTTCATGGTATCTATCAACAAACACTTGTCTATATTCATCATTTCAAATTAAAATGCCTATATAAAAATAATGAAGGTAGATGAAACCATATCTAGGTTGTGATGCCATATAAAACTATAAAATCCCAAATTCCTAAGTAGAAGAATTAAAAAATATATATCATTTCAACCTGGATTGAGATTTCTGTGTCTCTATGCAATTATGAATAGCTGGACCATATAATCCCAACCCTTTTAACCATCCATTCCCTAAAAGTTCACACACTGGCATTATCTAAATTCATACAATAATACTAACTGATATATGCATGTAGTGACTACTTACTTCATCATTACAAAACTATTTATTATGTATTTTCATTTCATCACCATAATTCCATGAGAAAAATAGGTTATTATTTTTGTTTTCTAGATAATAGCTGTAAATTCTTAGAATTAGTATGCAGAAGTAAAGAATATGTGCTGGTAAAGTTTTTTTTGGGGGGAGGGGATGTCATCTGGAAAGAGATAAGTCAGTTAAGGAATTGCTTCCATCAAAATGGTGTAGAGGACATCTTCTTGAATAATGAATGATGTGGAATAGCTCAATCCTCTGTGGTGTTACCCCTGTGCAGACGGTCCTGGGTTGTGTAAGAAAGGGAGCTGAACAACACAGTAAGCAGCATTCCTCCATAGTTTTTGCTTCAGTTCCTGACCTGGCTTCCCTTAATGATGGACTCTAATCTGTAAGCCAAATAACCCTTTCCTCCCCAAGTTGCTTTTGCTCATGGTGTTTATCACAGTGGCAAAAGCAAGCAAACTAGGTTAGTAAAAATTATATTCATATGAGAAAACTAAGTGACTTGCTCTATGTTAAGAGAATAGCTACATGCATAAGCAATTTCTTTAGAGGCCTATTTTAGGTCTTTTTCCATTTTACCACACTTCCCAATTTAAGAGTTCTATGTAACTGAATAGGTAATGAGAACATATATGACCGCATGAGGAAATGAAACAGAGTAATAAAAATTAGTTGAATAACAACATTGTAAAACAATTTTAGAAATACTTACTGGATATTCAAGAAGATCTACAGGCTGTCGAAAAGGCTCTGAATCTTCACACTGAAATATGAGATTTAACAATTCTTGACATTGTTTCTTCCATGCTTGAATATCATAAGACTGAGCTCTGTTGCGTAACCTTCTTCTAGGTTGATGATCCTGGGGGTGGGCGGGGGGAAGGGGGGGAGAACACCAACACGAGTACGTTACTAAGAGCTGTTATGCAGTACAATTCGCTTGATTTTTGGAGTGTGTGTGCACATATGTGAGGCCTATGTGACACATCTGGTGCCTTTCTTCAGGAGCCATCAACTTTGCTTTCATTTTTTAAGTATTTATTCTACGTTCCATGTTGTTTATTGAGATAGTCTTTCTCTAGGTAGCTCTGGCTCCCTCAAACTCACAGAGATCTGCCTGCCTCTGCCTCTCCAGTGCTGAGGTTAAAGGTGTGTCATCATGGGTATGTGTACTTACATGTATGTGCCTGCAAAGGCTATAGGCATCAGAACACACCCTCACTCCTGGAGCGAGAGTGGTTGCTAACTGCCCAACACGAAACTGGAAATCCAACTATAATCTTTCAACTACTGAAAACCTTGTTTGTTCAGCGTTTCTCACAGGAAGGTTGGGCTCACTGACTAGCAAGTGTCAAGGAACCTCCCTAACACTGGGATTACAACTGAGCTACACTACATCTGGTTTTTTATGTGGATGCTGGGGATTAAACTCAGGCCCTGATGTCTGCAGAGCAAGTACTATACTCACTAAGGTACCATACTAGCCCCAATTTGTGTTTTTAATACAGTCTTAGGTAATTAGACACAGAATGAGCATCCCCAACCTGAAAAGCTTGGCATGAGAAGTATTTATATTTGAAACCTTTTTGTTTTGCAATATTTGCATAGATTTTACTGGCTGAGGAATACTAATCAAAAATCTGAAAACCAAAATGAGAAACTTTTTGAGTGACAATGGTCAAAACCTATAGAGTTTTGAGCATTCTGAATATCAGATTTTCAGATTAGGGATGTTCAACCCATATAAAATATTAATTCAAATAAAATACTAATCTTTCTCAGAAAAGTATTTTTACAATTACAAGTTTTTTGAACATTTAAATTACTTTTAATAAAATACTATCAAAAGCAAAACGCTGTTACCTTCCTTTTTCGGGTAGAAGTTCCAGGTACATCAGCATCTTTCTCTTCTTCCTTTGAGAAAATAAAACATCCAATTCACGAAACAACCTAGATCTCATCATTTGGTAGTTATTCCTTTCACACCTTAGAAAATTTATATCAAATATCCTATGGCACATAACTGAGTAAGTAAAGTCTCTTCCCATAAAATACTTGTTTTCAATTGCAAGTAAATTCTAAATATGATAGCAACAGTAAACAATATAGTACTGGACAAGAGCAATTTTATACCAATTTTAATCTGAAAACTATTACACATAAATCTTATTTAGTATACTATAACATGTAGTGTTAGTTAATGTAGCAACCACAGTGAAGTAAGTTACATACCTCAGAGTCAGACAAAACTTTCTTCTTCATTGAGTTGTAAAGTGGAATTATGTTATAACAAGTCTGGTCCCTAAATAATCAAAGAAAATATGGATGTCTAATTAGATTTTTGTGACTTTTAAGAATTTGTTCCTAAAACCAGATTTTAAGATAAAAACTTTAAGCCAAACAATTTTTTCCATCTGTTGACTACAACTCCTCTCCCACCTGTGGGTTCTTGGAACTGAACTCAGATTGTCAGGGTAGGCTGCAAGATCCTTATCTGCTAGGCAACCTCACTGGCCTCAACAATTCAGTCTTAATAATTTTTATCATCGCCAGGCGTTGGTGGCGCACGCCTTTAATCCCACCATTCGGGAGACGGAGGCAGGTGGATCTCTGTGAGTTCGAAGCCGGCCTGGGCTACCGAGTGAGTTCCAGGAAAGGCGCAAAGCTACACAGAGAAACCCTGTCTCAGGAAAAAAACAAACAAACAAACAAAAAAAACGAAACAAAAACAAACAAAACAACAACAAAGATTTTTATCATCTCACATAAATCTATTGCTTATCCCTGAAATGACTTTCCTCTGACCTGATTTCTGAATTCATCAGCATCTACTTTGTTTGTGACCTTAACATTCTTCTACTATGCTCTATATTTTCCCTTACCCGTATTTTTCATAATTCTTATTAGCTCATTATCCTTATAGCAACTTTTATCTATCTCATAAAACTCTATTACAAAAGTAAAGTATGTTTTTTTCACCAAATACTTATTACATCACTTAGGATATATCTATTATGTAAAATATTTGCTGAATGGTCAACTGAAAAAGTATAATAATCAAAATTTCAAAACTATCTTAAAAGTTATTAGCTACAAACTTTATTTGAATCAAAAAAAAGCCAGGCATTTACTTTTAGAGATATGTAATAAAAATTCTTTAAATCTCTATTAACCTGCACTTCAAGATGATGACATGACTTTATTTTGTTGTTGGTATTGGTGACTCTGAACCTAGGGTCTATCAAAAACTAGTATAGTACTTAATCAGTAAACTATAGCCATGCCACCAAATAAATATTTGAAATCAATGTGTTTTCATAGACTAATCAAAAAAATTTTTCTTCTCCTTCATTTAAAAATGAATTATATAATTCTATAGACTGTTTGAAAGAGATGTCACAGATAAAGTTCCCTAGGTAGTCAGTGCATGTTACCAACTTCCTCAAGAAAGGCAAAAGCATAGTAGTAAACCCCCCTAATTATACAGAGAACAGAGAAATGTCACAGGATGCTGTTGAAAGGGTCTCATGGTATACTATCAGCACAGTATAACTAAATCAATTACTTAATAATAAGTTACTCAGTAATTTTGTTATCAATCCTATATAGAAATTGCCTGTAACTCAGCAAACACCCACTGACTTCAAGAAAAGGGATGAATCCTAAGGTTATGTTCAGAAAGATTTGCTTAAAACAGTGGTTCTAAACCTTCCTAATGCTGTAACTCTTTAATACAAATTCCTTATATGGTGGTGACCATCCAAACCATAAAAATATTTTAATTACTACTTCTTAATTGTAGTTTTTCTAGTTATGAATCATAATGCAAATATCTGATATACAGGATATCTGATATCACTAACACACACACACACACACACACACACACACAC
Organism: Peromyscus nudipes; assembly: GCA_902168325.1. Classification (NCBI taxonomy): domain Eukaryota; kingdom Metazoa; phylum Chordata; class Mammalia; order Rodentia; family Cricetidae; genus Peromyscus; species Peromyscus nudipes. The sequence continues at coordinate 5,102 of CABHPH010058846.1, read as the reverse complement.
ACACACACACACACAAAGGGGACATGACCTTACAGGTTAAGAACCACACTAGTTTAAAAGTCTGAATATTTCCTCTAATATATACAAATAAAAAACTGGTTATAGCCTTGTGGGCATTTAAAATACAGTATTACCTGTTTTTAAACAGAAAAATAAAAATTCTCTAACATAAATAGTGACATTAATATACAACTGGAACAGTTTTTATACCAAAATTGTATTTATGCCTTTGGCTTCAATTTCTATGGCTCAATTAATTCTAAGGACACATGACAGCTGAGTAAGGGAGGAAGTGTTTCTGCTTTCAATGGTAGTTACTACCCTTACTAATGCATGGAACTGATGAATAGAATATAAACTTTCAATGGTAGTTACTACCCTTACTAATGTATGGAACTGATGAGTAGAATACAAACTTTGTGAATGAACATTTTTTTTTTTTTGAGCTGTCTCCTGAGGTGGGAATGGTAGTTCACCTCTTTAATCCTAACCTTTGGAAGCAAAGGCAGGCAGATCTCAAAGTGAGCAAGACCCAAAACAATAAATAAGAAATAATAATGTCTTAATGTTGCCTAGGCTATTCCCAACCCTGCCTCAGCTCCCCCAATAGCTTGGATAACGTCAATCTTGGAAATTCAAATTTAGTACCTTGCTGTACAGCCTAATACTTTGTTAATAAGCTTGACAGAGTAAATACGTATGATGTTAAAATGCAAAGTTCTCAAATCAAATGGCAAACATTTATCTGTATGTGCAATTTAATTTAGCTAAGGCAAATTTCCTCAACTGAGAATATCAGATAATAATCTCTACCACCTGTAAGATTATACAAGGTTCAAAAAGAAGCAATGAAGGAAAAACTATTCCATATTCAGTAAATCTTTACTGTGATTATTAATGCCAAAAGCTGGACTGGGGGCTAGAGAGAAAGTTCAGTAGTTAAGAGCATTTATTGATCTTGTAGAAAACCTCCGTTTGGTTCTCAATGCTCACGCGGCACCTGAAAACAACTTGTCACTCCAGCTCCAGAACATTTACCACCCTCTTCTGGCTTCTGTGGGTACTGCATGTATGTGGTACATACACATTCATGAAGGTAAAGGCATCTATGAAGACATATGGAATATATTATAATTTTCTGACTAACTGTCTGGAAGTGATTTTTCTTTTTTTTTTTTTTTTTTTTTTCCTGAGACAGGGCCTTACTATGTAGCGCTAGCTGGCCTGGAACTCTATAGCTAGACTATTTTGGCCTCAAACTCACATAGATTCACTATTTCTACCTCCCCGGTGCTGGGATGAAAAGTATGCTTTCTATTTTAAAAGAGGAACTATGCTTATGTGACAATATCACCTATTTAAAAGATGATTGCAGTTTACATTTTAGCACTTTATACTTTTTACATTTTAAAAATCACATCATTAATTATTACAACTATTACACTGAAGCATGTATAACTTACTTTATAAAATGCAGAAGAAGATCGGTAACAAATTTAGCAGATTTCACAATTGGGCTTCCTGGCTCATTAAACGTTCGTGTATTATGTTCTATATATCGAACTTCCCACATTAGGGATGAAACACGCCTTAAAAAAATACAGAAATCTTAATCTCATATTTATAAATATGTGTGCACAATTTAAAATTATGACATCTGACTTTTTAGTTTCACTCTTAAAACATATAACATCTTAAAAATCTATATCTAAAATAACAATTATAGTAAGGTTCAAATGCATTCATTAAGAGAGAAAAATTTATTGTGTAGAAAATGTCTGGAATAAGACATACCAAATTAACAATGCTGATTTTTGGAAAGGGGGATATCTACAGGAAAAGTGGCAGAAGAGGAATAAGTTTAATAGCTTTTAGTTTTACTCATTTCTGAAATGTATGGTATAACTTCCTCCTCTCATTTCCATACAGAAAGGAAACCATTTTAATTATATTAATAGTAATTAAAATGTGAAGAAAGGTAAACAATAGATTGCTAATAAAACATAAAAAGATGATGAGAATCTGCAAGAAACTTAACTAGGAAGTGTTTCTGAATGTTTGGCAATGTAAAAAATTCTGGGGCTTCATAATTTTATTTCTAAAAGTAAAGGAAAATCTGAAGACACTTTCTGAGAACACAAAACAATTGCATAACAGTTAATCTTACTGATTTGTGAACAGAAGCAATTACAGTTGTAAAACCATACAACTATAGCTACACTTCTGTGCATTTAAACATAAAATAAGGTATTAAATGATTAGTGGACAAAACTTATAGTAGTTTAACCAAGGAATGAATGGCATCAGAAGAAAAACAAACGGTAAAAATACATAAAACAATTTTAAAAAAACCTTTTAACAGTGTAGTATCATTTGAAAACATTCTGTCAAACAAATACATAACTCAGATTTTTAAATGTATTAGCAGGATGAAAACAAATGATTTCTATTTACACATGCACAGGTTCCTTTTTATTGTAAACTGGTTATAAGGCTAGATTAACACCAAAGAAGCCTATTTAAGACATACTATATCTTGAAATTAAATTACACTGTAGCAATCGGCATGTTTTTTAGCAGTGTGTCTAGGAGAAAGTTTATTAACAATAGTTGGAAATGATAACTCCTTTTGCAAGCTGTAATCCAACAACCAGTGAATCTCCCTCACATCCTCCCGTGTTTTGCTCTATCCTGTAGCACTATGTCCTCAGCCTTGACAATTCCAGGTCTAGGAATACAGTTAATAGTCTCCATTCATTCTTCTCAACTTCTGCACCTGATAGTGGAATCCTTGAAGACAGGGTGGCAAAGAACTTATCATAGGGAATTTGCTCATCTCTTTGTCTATGAAGAATTACCAATAATGATACAACAGCAAGTGGACCTAACACCAATAAGATCATCTTTCAAACCAAGTTAAATTCTATTTTACTTTGCTCAAATGGTTCTCACCCACCAGGAGATATATAGGGCAGATAGGAAGAATGACTTTTCTAGCTCACATGTCAGTAACACTGCTGCTATTAAGGCTTATGTTAGTCAGCAAGGACAGAGTAGTGTTGGACATGGCAGTGTTATATCCAAGGATATAACTCACAGCAGTCAGAGAACCAAAGCTACATTCTCTACAGAAAAACATCAGTATAGGGTATGAATAAAAACTTCCTTAAACTTAGAAAAAGAATAAAGTACTGCCAAAATGTAAAACTGATCATAAAAAGATTTTAATGCAATTATTATGCACATTAAAGTGTTGGCCTATTAAGCCATAGACACTAAGGAAAATAAACTTAAAAACACCATTTCATTCCAAACTATAGATTTAAACATATTTCTGTAAATATCTTAGGCAGCCTTTAACCCCAGCACTTGGGAGGCAGTGGCAGGTAGGTGGCTTTGAGGCCAGCATGGTCTACATGGTGAGTTCCAGGACACCAAAGGCTACATAGTAAGACTATGTCTCAAAAAAACTAAAGAATTCACTGGCAACCAAGAAACATTATCCCACAGAAGCAAATTAACCAACCATAAAAGCTTAAGCAAAAACTATAAAAACTTTTGTGAATCTTTTCTAGTTGTATTTTCACAGGCATTCAAAGTTCAATAAACAAGAGATTTATAGACAATCTATTAAGTATTCTAGTATATTAGTAGGAGGAATGAAGTCTTTGGCTTGATTTATAAAATGCCAATGAAAGAATAAAGTATTTATCCATAATCCCAAAGACAAGCAGCATCAACACTGTAGGAAACTCTCAAAAGTTGATGATTCATATTTCATATTTTAACTTGACCACTATGGGGTTCATTTCCATCTGGGTACAGATAAAACTGAGAAACACTGCCATAGATTGTTAGTAACTAACTAGATGAAAGGATCCTTTAGAGTTCTTTTGTTATCAGCAACATCAAATGGCTCTAACCTGTAGAACCTGTTCTCCAGTCTTTGTTTAATTGTACTTAGATCCGTTGGATATGCCACCACAGTGCAATACATGGGATAAGCTTGCAGATCCACAGGGGCCACAAATGCTGAAGCAATATCTAAAATAAATAAGGTTATAAATCTATTTTTTGTATTTTGAAATTCACTGGTACATTAGGATGAAGAAAAAATAAGATAAATATATTATCAATTTATCAGCACAAGGGAAATAGAGCAAAAACTAGAATACAAGTTAAGATCATTTTATTTTTAAACTTTTTTAAACCTAAAATAGATAAAACTATTTAAGATGGTCTTTATAAGATGACTTTTATAAAAGTTACCATTTTATTAGACTTTGGGGCTGGGTATATAGCCTGGTAGTATAGCATTCGCCTACCATGATACCATGAGCAAGGCCCTCAGTCTGAGCCTCAGCAACATAAGAAGAGGGGAAAAAAACAAAAACAAAATTTCTAGATTTGAATATACAACAATATGCCCAGTGTCTTCAGTTCTTACTCTTAATTTCTCCCTATGTACTTTAAAGTTGATTCTGCACTACTAGACTGCTGTTTAAATTACAACAATCTCCTCGAAAGCCCAAGGTTCAAAAGCAAGTTTTATGTCACTGGTTACTTTCGTTTTCACACACCAGGAAAATCAGCCCATATCCCACGTTCTTCCCCTTCACAAAGACTTGTAAAGCCAGGAGAAAACAAGCACAGCTATCCAAATAATCAAATTCAACTTCTGATCACCTTCCTCCTCCAGTTCCTATCAAGTCAGTGGAGTGCATGAAGGCTTTACAAACTGGTTTGTGGAAGACCCTGTGGCATTTATGGCGGACTCGTGAAATTTAGCTAGAGGAAGTTCATGTAACTTGGGTGGATTTTCTATACTGACATGCTATTATTTACCTAGAGTCATCAACTGATTTATTCCTCCAACAATTCTTTCACATTCTTCATCCCTGGGATTGGCTCCCCATTCTCCATCAAGAGGCTTATAGATTAGTGACCTACATTCAACATCAGTCAAAGGAACACTGGTACCCAATTCTTCTGGAAATACAGCTGAAATGTAGATAGAAAAACACATCAATGAACATCTTTAGTAATTACTGGTGAGTTTTTCCTTTAGAAATAATTGATAATACAAAAACAAACAAAAAAAA